>VDFB02026505.1:28531-63728 GCA_007258455.2 Sequoia sempervirens | reverse complement strand
AAATTAAAATTTCCTCCATCATTTTCTTTTGTGTCTTGGAAAGTCACTCCTTGTAGCACTTTCTATACCATATCATTTGCAACTTGCAGATGACCTTGTTCTATGCAAGAAGAAGGTGATTACATCCTACTTCAAAAAAGGATTTTGATATTTTTTTTATTACTTATTCAACACCTAATATAAGTGCATTATTTGTATTAATAAGATTCATGTTCTATTTATGTTCCTGATCTCTATATCCATATTCATGAGATTTTCATTATCCCATTACTTATCTTTATGTACACTATCCCTATTCTTGAGCTTCATGTGCTATCCCCATTCCTAAGCTTCACACACAAGTATAAGAGCATCAACATCACATGCAAACTAAGCACCTAAAACATCAAGCTTAAACATAAAAAATAAAAATATTTAATAAAACTTGAGCAATAAAATGAAGAAGTCAAATCACTTTCAATCATAAAATCTACTTCCCATCCTTTTCCTTCATGAGATATATTTTCTCCCCATATTAGTTAAAAAATTTCAACACTTTGGAAAGAATAAAATTCTTTATGTTGATTGACTATTGATTTTTTATTTTTTATTTATTTTTGACTCATACTACATCTACTCAACATTGTCAATATCCTTATATCATGATGTGTCTTGACTAGCATAAAATGGGACATGTGTATTATTTTGCATATAGTGTTTGTTGGGTATCCTACCACAAGACCCACCAAGGTCGTCATGCATCTTGTGATGTGCTAGGGTATCCTCTTATTTGTTGTGTCTACAAGTAATTCCTTTATGCATTTTATACATCTTCACCTTGGCCTTTCTACCCTAGTGTATAACATTAATTGCTATATCAAATTAGGTGCTCAACACATGTTAGCATAATACCTACATTCAAACTTAATACCAATTTTTATATAAACTACATTATCCATTATCCATATTGTGTAAATTATTAGTTATGTTATTTAATTATCCAATTGGTTATCTAATTTATCTACTATCATCATTTCTTCTCAAGTTATACCATTAGTAAAAATAACCATCAGTTATGCTACCAATACAAGAATAATCATATAGAATCAGAGCATGTGCATACACATTAACGTATAAAATATTAAATATCATAACCATCACATAGTAACATATATTGCATCCATGACATCACATTGCATGACATCATTTATAAAGTAAGATATTACATAGAAATACAATTATGCATCACATAAAATAAATGTATAATCTCATAAATCATCATCATAATATAAGTATACATATGCATCACATCATATGCAATGTACATACACAAGCATGGTATAATTTCCTCATTATATATACATCCTCAAAAATTATATAGAGTACGTGAAGCTTTGTAGAGGATAAAAATACATGTGTGCATAAAAAAATGAATATAAAAATCATAAATTATACATCACAACACATAAGAAATGGATCCCAAGCCTAGCTAGCTCTAACTAGAACTATGGCCTTATGACCCTATATCTAGCTCTAACACTCTAGGTGGAGGAGGTGACTACATATAAATTGAGACAAATCTTCTAGATCTTGGTGGTCTACTAGCGCTTGAATTCATCATATCTCTATATATGATGATATCCTTTTCTCTAGAGGCACTATATAATCATCTAGTAACCTATAGTACTCTGCCTCATGTAATTCTCACATTTTATTCCTCAACATCCTAGATATGTTTATACCACCTAACCCAATATCTAGGGTATTATTGATTCATTCACTTGATCTCTCTCCTCTCATCTCCATGATTGTAAATAAACCTTATGTATTTGTATCTATAAGGCTTATGAGCCTACTATAAGATATCTCGCTTGGCCCTTAGATAGTCCCTCTCCCTCACCAAGCCATCTCACTCTAAATTAAACTATCTCTCTCTATCATCACCACATCCCTCTACCCCATTAGATTATCTCTCTCTACTCTTAGGTTGCTTCTATCTCTATGGATTTTTCTCTCCCCCACCACCCAATCTCACTTCACCTATAGGGAATCCCTTTTAGATAGAGCTCTATCTAGTCTCATTAGGAAATTATTTGTCTCTTATTTAGTTGATGATCCTCCTTGTCCATTAAAGGAAATAGTGTACATGGAAACACTTCCTACACTTATATTATGGGGAGAGTGTTTTAAATTTAAATCTTTTAAAAAATATAGAAGGTAGAAACGCATTTTTTTTAAAAGTACCATAACATAGGTGTATGTGGGGAAAACCCTTTCAAGAGAAAAACCAAACAATCTAAAGCAACTCAATGCATTATTAAATAAACCATGATTACAATACACTTGTAGAGAAACAATTAATAAGAGTACCACCAAATGCAGATGGGGAGGAATTATTACAGGTCAATAGTATCTACAAAACTCTACACACAACCTCTGTCTCAAACACCTAATATATAGGAGATACAAAACCAAAAACCATGAAATAGTAATTAGAAACCTATGAGATAAAAAACCAAAAGTGGCACCCAAATTATCCCCCAATAAAATATTCCTTATGATGTTTCATAATATGCATCATAAGTTGGTCAACATGTGTAACTCCCATTTTACAACTCTTTTATGTATCCAATTTTTGATAGCCCATAAAGTGGATAGGAGTTTCTCATTATAGAAAATTAAGAACCAACAAGTGTGCATATAGATGTGTGAATATAATATGTATTGAGATTTGTACCCTATGCAAGTGGAGGTAATTGTAAACATAGAAGATTTTTAAAATTTGTAAAAGTGGGTATTTTGGAGCAAAATGTTTTATATTATAAATTCAATTGTGTGTGTAGTTAATTACATTCATTGGTCAACTACACATTGACATGTGAACATGTATTCATGCTTTTACAAAATGTTATTAGATTTTTTAAAGTTTTTGAGTCATTAAAATGCAAAATTTATTTGGGGGATAAGATGAGAAAGAAGTGAATAACTATTGGAACATGCATCAACCCTTTCTCCTAAACAAATAACATACAATTTACATCCATGATCCAATATGACAATTATCCACCAAAATTATCAAAAGATTTCAGCTGAAAGGTTTTGATTTGTGGTCCCTAGAGTCTCCACTATATTCATCTTCATTCCTAACAAAAAGAAATAATTATGCAATTATTTCTCCATGTAAAATAAAATGGTTGTCCATAAATTTACCATAAAAAAATGTTGGAAAATCACTACAATTGGAAGTGGTGAGATCCATTGTCCAATAAAATGTAGAGGTAATAAACATGTCCTCATTCTTGTATTGAGGATAGTGAATAATTCTAACTTTCATCTTTGTTATTATAGTTTTTTATACTCTACCTATTTACGTTAGGCAGAATCTAATATCCCTATAAAATTGCATGTCTTAGACATGATAACATAATGCTCCATCCCCCATATAATGGAATCATGAAGAAATAAGACTAACAAATGAATGTTTAGGCATGTGTCATTAGCGAGTGTTGCTACCTGTCCCCGTATGCCAAAAAAAACATGTTTAAATACTTTTTTCTATGTTATCATGCCTCTGACATGCATTTTTGTAGGGAGAATAGCTGTGTCCATAGTAAAGATTATTACATGTTGAAAAACACTACGTATTTCCACATACAATTTTCTATACCAATCATTTCCAGATACATGAAATGATATCTAAACATGTCAAATTTTCTATACTAATAATTGATTTATCATTTTAAATTTTTAGCATAATTACAATCTTCAAAACTCCAAAAAGATACAAGGGTAACATTATAGCAAGAAGTTTAAGAATCTTGAACAATCCAAATGGAAGATGTCTGCTATGCTTAGTTCATTACGATTATGTGCATTGACTCAAGATAACCAACCATCATCATACACACAAATTAGAGACCATGGCTAATATTATGACAAACAAAATTTTGCAGGTTAAGTAGAACAAAGGATCAATGACAATGTACTTGGACTTGTATCATGAATCAGTAAAAGCATATCACAAAGGCCATAATTTGCAATAATCAATAACCCATGTTTAAAACCCATGTCTCCCAATGAACACCTAAATGATGAATGTTGGTATCATAGCCATTGTTCAAAGGTATTATAAACTGAACCATTACTTGTATAAACAAATGAAGAAATGTAAAATATTACAAGACACATTGGTTGTAGTGCATGTGTGCATTGGTTAAGCGAGAATATAGGTTAATAAGTCAACAAAAACCTTGGTGATAACCTTGATTGACCAAAAAAGTGCTTGCATTGGTGCCACCAACCTTAATGCAAAAAAATGTTGCTTGAATCCGTTGATAAAATAAATAATCAGTAATTGAGTGATTTAGGTTATGCCTAATTGTGGAACACATACTAGGAACCTAATGTAAGCTTTTCTATGTTGTAAACCATGCTGTGTATTTCAACTTACCACTAGACCTATACAATTAATACAAAATTGCAGCCCTACTTGAACATATAATCGAAAGTACCATTTTCTTGGGGTGCACATACCTATTTGGCCTAAGGATAATGGTTTTCAAATCCAAACATTCCTTTGAGGCTACTTCAAATCAACACTCTCAATTGTGTATTGTTAAGGATACCATATGCCATTAAGTGAATGTTAAAAAATACATCATGTTTTCACATCTTTTATTTCTTCTAATACATTCATAGCTATACATATCTCCATCTGCATTTGATAACTATAGGTATGTCTTGTCTACATTTGAAATGACAACATTTCACAACTATGTGGTGGTTATGAGAAATTGCACATTTCAAAATATTTCATGTTTTGTAACCAACATTTGATAGGGTTTCCAAAACATAGGGTGCTTTGAACCCTCATCTGGTGAGAAGTGTATTGTATTTTCCTAGTACCAACAATTATGATGTTCTCCCTATTTGAATTGTAGACCTCAATATACATGCATGATAACCAAAGTGGTTGGCATTGTTGTCAACTACAACTTTAAACACATAGTGTATTTTGCACAACATGTACTCTAAAGGTTGCCCCATTATATTAATTGCATGTTAACAAAGACAACATGTTTGGAAAGGTCATATTTGTTATAATAAAACCATTACTATACATATGGGAACAAGTTATTCTCCCTACCAAAACACATGTCTTAGACATGATAATATTCTGCCCCATTCCCCCATATGATGGCATGACATGACAAGATAACATTGATGGAAGGAAATTTAAGCCCGTGGCGTTACCAACTACCGTCACCTAGCCCCACACACTAGGAATTTCAATTCAAGGTGGAAATATGATGTGGTGGCATACACTAACATCTTTTATATATTATATTTTGAAAATCCAAAGAGAACGCCATTTTGATCATTTTGAAAGCTTCATTAAAACGTAAAATAAGACGAGAGGAGTATGATAGTGACACGTTTAGCCCCATACTATTAAGGACTACCATCACATGGACCATCTTCGTGGGCCCTACAACTACTATTTTCTATCACCTTATGTATATTTCTCATGCCTTTTTTCTATGGTATGATGTCTTTCACATGCAATTTTTTATAGAGATTATCCATGTCCATACATATATCTTTGTAAATATGAAATGACAACTTCATTTGATAATTGCGAGTTGCATATGATAAATTGCAAGTTTCAAAATTTGTTGTATTTTGCAATGTGCATTTGACAAGGTTTCCAAAACACACTGTGGTTTGTATCCTCAACTGGGATAAGTATACTTTATTTTTTCATTATTATAATTAATAGTGCTTTTTTAATGAATTGCAGACCTAGATATACGTAGATGATAAGCACACAGGTTGGCATCACTTTGAACTGTAGCTTGAAACACACACTATTTTGAATAATGCATATTGTGAAGGTTGCCCCTTTCTATAAAGAGTATGATAACAACAAAAGCATTTTTGGAAAGGTCCTATTTATTATAATGCATCCTTAACTATAGGTATGCATTCTCTACCTTTTAAATGACAACAACATTTGACAACATTTCAAGTTTTAAAACATGGCATTTTTTGTAACCTGCACTTAAGAAAGTTTCCCAAACACACTGTGTTTTCACTCCTCGTCCAATGAGAAGTGTTTTATATTTTCCCAGCACTAGCAATAATGATGTTGCTATTTTAATTGTCGACATGTATATAGATTAATGATATCCACATGGGTTGGCATCATTATGAATAGTAGCTTAAAACATTGTGTTTTGCACAGTGTGTACTATGAAGGTTACCCCATTAAGTAAAGTCCATGTTAATAAAGAGCACATGTTTGGAAAGGTCCTAATTGTCATAATGCATCCATAAATATATGTATGTCTTGTTTAAATTTCAAATAACATCATTTGACAACTGTGTGTTGGGTATGACAAACTACTAGTTTCAAATCCTATCATGCTTTGTAGCCTACATTTGACAGGGTTTCAAAAACACAATGGTTGTAATTCCTTTTCAAGGTTTTTCAAATTTGCAATACTCATGTTCACCCCATACTCTTTGTGGGCCATATGAATATTTAACACATATTATTGATAGACGTGGGTATTAACCCTACAAAAGTGCATGGCAAAGGCATCACCTCATACAAAAAGGCATGATAACATACAATTATAGGGCCTGCTATGGGTTCAAATGTCAAATTGGCTAATAGGATGGAACTTTTCTTGGATATACCAACATTATAACCATAGGGATTGGCATTGTCAACATCAACTTAAAACACACAATGTGTACTGCCAATCTTGACCCGTTAAATGGAGTGCAGGTTAACAAAGAGAGCATGTTTGCAAAGGTCCTATATGTTGTAATGCATCCATAACTATACATACGTCTTGTCTACATTTTGAATAACAACAACATCATTTAACAACTATGTGTTGGGTATGACAAACTATAGGTTTCAAAATCTATCGTGTTTTGTGGATGAAACTATTTTCCCTACAAAAATGCATGTCAATGGCATCATAACATAGAAAAACACATTAAAACATGCATAAAAGAATGGAACAATGTAGGTGGGGGGCCCACCAATACTGGGGATAAAATGATGAATTGGCTAACGGGAGGAAATGTTTCGGTGATGAAAAAAAGGAGTAAACATCACCGTCAACAAGTGTTTCTTGTGTTTTGTTAGTATTTCGTTAGCATTGTGAGTTGGAGTTTTGTTATCCATAAAAGTCATCAGTGGTGTCTTCCACAAAAAGCCATCACTTTCTGGTGTAGAACGTGAGTAAATTTGTGATCTAAGTCATAACAACTATTATTTTTTGATAAGATACTATTTATAAATGAAATTGTAGAAATTAATCGCAGGTTGCAAATCATTGTGTGTTGTGAAATTTTTCACTCTGCTTGTTCAAAGGTAAAGGGTGGAGAGCACAGAGAGGAGTTGCATGTGGGAAATACACAAAAAAACAAAATTGGTATTGAGTAAATTGGTCATTTGCTTGGGAGCTTCATGAGAGTGTTGTGTTGTATTTGAATTTTAGCATGGATTGATTGGTTGTAGGTACTCTTTGATACTTGGAAACTTCAGTGGGGCTAGGATATCTCTTACTTTTTGGATATCATGTGTTGAGATGGTTACTCCTTGACAATTTTTGTGTAAGAAGACCAAGGAGCCTACACCTAGGTTGGGCGTGAGTTCAACATGGACCTAATGAGGAGATTGTTCTTGGAGTGAGTCATGATAACTTGGTTATTCTGAAGGAGCATTCTCATTCCCCACACTTGGTCCTCTTAGCAATAAATCATTTGAAAGGTATTGCTCACCTTGCTTTTAGATGCATTTGGTTTTGTGCTTTGTTCTCTCATGGGAATGAGCCTTGAGTTATTATATTGGTTTTGGAAGACTTATTTGATGATTGTTTGACATGAGGTTTTTGTTCCTTTTCTTCTAATAGGTATAATAGCTTGACTATGCTATATGGGAGCATAATTGACTTTGCTAACTTTTTCCATACAACTTAGTTGGGAGCCAACATTCATGAATTTATTCCATATAAAAGTTTTAAAGATTCATGAGTTTGAAAATTGACTTCATTATAATTTTGAAAACCTTAAAACATTTGAAATATAAAGTAGATGTCACAAATTTATCAATTAGAAATTTAAAATTCCCATAACAAAATTTTAATCCAGATTTTTTTAAATTGAAAAAATAAGATTACAAAGCAAAGGATGCAATCAAAAGCTACAAAAATTCCATCGTAAGAAACATAAACAAATAACATACAGTTTACCATTCATGATCCAATACAAATATCCACCCAAATCATCAAAGATGAAAGGTTTTATATTCATCTTCATTCCAAACAAAAAGCATAAAGTTCCTCGTACCCGTTGCCCATTCAATGTTAGTGCTAGTACAATAAAATTGTTGTCTATAAATTTAACATAAAAAATATCGGTGATCCATTGTGCAGGTAATAAACATGCACTCATTCTCGTGATCACAAACAGGAAGAGCTCATTCTCGTACTGTGGACAGTGTTTAATTCTGACTTTCATCAATTGTCATTATATTTTTTTGTACGTGAATCTGCAACATTTATAAGGGAGAGGAGCCCATTATGGGTATAGGATTTATTGTGGGTGTAGCTTTGGATAGTCTGGAGCTCAGCTTTGGATAGCGGGGGTTCACTTTTGGGTAATAAAAGTGTCAATTCATTTACACTTAATATCTAACTGTAAATCACTTTAATTCAAAAAATACACAAACTGGCCAATCATGTAATGCCACATCAACATACCAATATGACATGACTTAGTGACCCACTATCGATCCATTACTTTTTTTTGCTCTTTCTTTGTGGATTTTGAAAAATGGTCCAAAAACATTCATAAATGTGCCCAATTTTCACCAGAAAAAAAAAGGGGGATGCCAGCTCAACGGTCAAGAGACGTGGCAAAAAAAAATTGCTCTTTCTTTGTGGATTTTGAAAAATGGTCTGAAAACATTCATAAACGTGCCCAATTTTCGCCAGAAAAAAAAAGGGGGATGCCAGCTCAACGGTCAAGAGACGTGGCAAAAAAATTTTGTCCGACTCGGACGCTGATGATGTGGACCCCTCACTCAAAATTACCCTACCCACCATCGGCACGCTGATGATGTGGACCCCTCGCTCACAATTACCCTACCCACCATCAGCTCCTCTCCCTTATCGTAACATGAAAATTTAGAACCAATGTAAACTGAGGTTTGAAGATGTGATTCATCATGCAATTTGCCACATCAACAGATTCATTTTTTTATTATCTTTAAAACTATTTTGATTAATGTGCATCCTATATTCTATTTCTCTTCTTCAGCACTTTAAAAGAATGGTGTCTCTGCCTTCCAAAGGACTTCTAGTTCAGTAATTGACAGTGACTAAGAAAGGCTACCGACCATGGGCACATGGGTTTTGTCAGATACTCCATTTGATTTAAACAAAAGGTTATAGCATTAATTGTAGTGACAGTCAGCCATATTCTTAAAATCCCAGATTGTGTGTCTATGAGCCAGTATATATGAACAGAGAGAGGCAGCCCTCTGTTCTGTCAAGCACACTGACTCTTTCCTGATACCCATTTGTTTTAAAAGTAAGTCTTTTAGAAGGATTTTGCAAAGACGAGTAAGGAGAGCTGGATTCTGCTTTATAGTAAAGGCTTTTCTATGGCATCTGCAGCAGCTTTTGTAGCAGAGGCTTATGTCTACAAGTCCAAGAGATTCAGCCTCCCGGAGGAAATGAAGTCAGAGGTTAAGGGGACAAAGTAAAAGAAAAATATCATGAAGAAGGTGACAAGTAGCTGCTTTGGGGCTCTCAACTTTTTCATTTCATGTATTATCTGTGACACTAAAGGTTTTACATAGTCACAGTTTCTAAAAGTAAACAGCATTTTGTATGGCTGGATTTAATGCTGATCCACAGCCTTAGTTTTAAGGGTGGGTTGTTTTTGTAATAATTTATGCATTAGAATATTTCCAGTGTAAGAGCTGATATGTGAAGGTTGTACACTAAATATTGTTTAGCTATATTACAACTATGGTATTGTTTTTAGAGTGTAAACCTGCATTTCTAATGAGAAGTTTTTGTTTTCCCAGTTGGAAGGTTAAGCATTTGGGTTCTGTTATGTGCTTGCATTGTTAATCTCAAAAAATCAAAGTGATTTTGTGCTCTTACTACTATTTGGTTTCTCCGTAACTAGTTGTTTTTAGACTCATTATTTTCAAGCGCATGAATTTCTTACAAAAGTTCTAAGTTATGTTGCAGCCATCAAGGGAACGACTGTTAACTAACAGTGCACAAGCTGGTCATACCTGGTGCACATATCTTTTGTTTCATCTAAAGAGTAATAGATATTCATAATGCTATGGATTTTATTCTCGCTTCTTTAGCCAATCCAAGTCTGTCTACTATCGAACTCACTTATCTAGGGGAAAGGACCCAACTTATCTAGGGGAAAGGACCCAGTACTTAGCATGTTTCAATAGTTGTGATAGCATTTGTTTATAAAATGCTCAATAATTTTAATAATATTGGATCAATAATTGTGACTTTAAAGTTGTTAGTGTTGATGATGACTACCCATAATTAAATGAAATGTAAACTTTTTCATCAACGATCTAGTTCATATTCTATGATTCATGACCAGGATGAAGAAATAATGTTGTCTATGTTCTTTATTCTGATGATGGATCGTAGAGGGTGATCTGAAAGTATGAGATCTTCATCCTCATAATGGATCCTAGAATGTGATCTGAAACGTTGATGAAAAAACTTCACACAGACAAATCCAAAAATATTTCCAAATATTATCATGGACTGTGAAAATTTCATGTCTTTAATAAAAATACTAGATAATACCATTGCTTCTACATTGTAAATTTTGACTAAATCCCTTAAGATCTTTTATTTAGCACTGTTTAACTTTTGACATTTTGTCTTAAAATCAATATATCTTTTTTGGGAAATAATATGATTATTCACATCAATACTTAATTCATTTTAAACATCTTTATGATAAAAGCTTTTGTATTTTAGATGGGAGGTAAGATTAGATAGTAATATAATTTCAAACTTATTATTATAAATCATGTAAATTTCATGTCTTTAATAAAAATGTTTGATAATAATATAATTTATATATTATAAATTTAAACCAACTCCTCAAAATCTTTTATTTGATACCATTAATTTTTAACATTCTTTTAAAATACAATTCTTGCATAAAAAAGAATCAATATGTTTTTCTTGAGAAATAATATGTTTATTCAAGTCAATAATTGATTCATTCAAAATATCCTCCTGATGAAAGCTTCTATATTTCACATGGGAGGGTAGGACACCTAAAAAATGCTCAAATAAATAGTGAGTGGGATAAGGTAGGGGTGTAACTATCACCTATCTTTGTAATTTTTACATAATAAAATAGGGTGTTTGGAAAAGAAAGAAACAAGCACCAATAACAAAGTAGCATAGCAACATAACAACACCAACAATTCATTAAAGGAAAATTCACCGCCGACAATTCACCACAGAAAAATTCACCGGCATGACAAATTCACCTCAAGGAAAATTCACCACCAGCAATTCACTGCCACAGAAAATTAATCGCATTAATTTTCCTTGAGGTGAATTGTTGGCAGTGAATTTTTGGTGGTGAATTTTCCTAGAGCCCAGCATAACAATTATCTTCATGTAGTTTGAATTATGATCTTGTATAGTACATTAGAGGCCCCACTATTAAGATCTTTTATAAAGGTTCAACAGTGCTTATGAAGGGATTGTCTGAGCACTCTTCTAAAAGTGGCTGCAAGAAAGATCTTGAGAAGATTAAGCATACTGGAGATTTGTTGGTGGAATCTGGGTCTATTAAACCCATTGATGCTCACTTTTCTCCATCTCCTCCATGATTGTTCTCTCATGGAATGTAAGGGGGTTGAATAGAACCTCCCGTCAAAAGGTTGTTCATGATTTGGTTGTTGTCCATTCTTTAGACATTTTTTGTGTTTAGGAGACTAAACTTTCAGTTGATTTCATGCTTCAGTGTGCTTCTCGTATCTAGTACTTTGGTTAGTGTCAGTGCATTGGTTCTCAAGGGAGCTCTGGGGGTTTGGCTCTTTTTTGGGACCCAAAAAAGATTGCTCCACTTTGGTGGATTTCTAGTCATTCAACTATTTCCATGGTTGCCTCTTCTTTGGAAACAAGTGAGACCATTTTGGTTACTAATGTTTATGCCTCGGTTGATATTTGTGGAAAAATCTAGCTTTGGGCTCATATAAGGTATGTTGGATCATGTACTCCATATCTTCCTTGGGTCTTAGCTGGTGATTTTAATTCTGTGTTGAGCTTGGAGGAGAAAAGAGGTGGGTTGCCTCGGCTTGGGCCTGCTTATGATCTTTTTCAGGAGAATGTGGATTCGCTAGCTTTGATTCATGTTTAGCCTTCCAATGGGGTTTTCACTTGGAATAATAGACAAAGTGGAGAGGAAGTGATCTCTAAAAGGCTAGATAGATTTTTTGTTTCCTATTTTTGGGTGGGAGGTAGATTGGTTACTGGATCTGAGATTCTTGATTGGAGGGGTTCTGATCATTGGCCAGTTAAACTTTTAGTAATCTCTTTTACAATTCCTAAGAATCCTCCTTTTAAGTTTTAGCTTATGTGGCTTCGAGAGTTTTCTTTGCATGATCTTATGGCCCAGTGGTGGCGTGATGGAAGCCCTGCTTATGGTACAACTATGTACACCTTTGTTAAGAAACTTTAGTATGTCAAATTTCACCTTAAGAGATGGAATAGGATGATTTTTGGCAATCTTAAGGTTATGAAGAGGAATGCCCAAGCGCACCCTGATGTGATTGCTCGCCAAATTTGGGATTTTGGTTTCTCGGATGCGTTAGGTCAAGTGAAACCCTAGGTTGTGAGAGTAGTGGAGTAGGAGCTTCAGGAGGAGATTTTCTGGAAGCAAAAGGCTCAGATTGATTGGCTTCAGGAAGGGGACATAAATACTACTTTCTTCCATCATTTTGTGCAGGCTCGTCGCAATAGAAGTTTTATCTCCTCATTGGTCAACACATATGGTATCCACATATCTTCTTTGCAAGCTTTGTCTTGTGAGGCTAGACAGTTTTATTCTACTCTTTTTTTTGAGGATTCACCCCTATAGAAGATGAGGATAATTTGATCCTTGCTTGCATTCCCTCTGTGATGTCCAAGGAGATGAATGATTTCCTCATCTGCCTGATTTCTTTGCATGAATTGGAAGAGGTTTTTTTTGGGATGAATATAGGTAAAGCTCCTTGAGTCCAGATGGTTTTCTTGTTGAATTTTTTTAGGATTTTTGGGATATTATAAGTTTGGATTTGTTGAAGATTTCCTACGAATCTCTTCATAGTAATTAGATGCTTTATGCCTTGAACTCTACTTTTCTGGCTCTCATTCCTAAAAAGGAAGGTGCAGATCAACTCAAATTCCTTAGACCTATTGTTCTCTATAATGTGGTGTAAAAAATTATTACTAAATTGATTGCAAAGAGGCTCAAAATTTGTCTTCCTTTGGTGATCTTTGAGGAGCAAGGGAGTTTTGTGGTTGGTAGATAGATCCTAGATAGGGTGGTGGTTTCCTCTAAATTTATTCACTCTATGACGACTTTTAAGGAGAAGTCTACGTTCATCAAGTTGGATATGTCCAAAGCTTGTGATAGAGTTAAGTTGCATTTTTTGTAGAGAATTCTCTTAGGCTTTGGTTTTAGTCTAGATTGGATCAGTTGGACTATGAGTTGTGTTACCTCTTCCTCTTTTTCTATTATTATGAATGGGGAACCTTCTGAGCTTTTTGGGGCTTCCAGGGGCCTTCTTCAAGGAGATCCTCTCTCCCCTTATTTGTTTATTATTATGGCTGAGGGTCTAGGTAGATTTCTTAAGTCCTGGGTTTCCCAGGGCAGGATCCAAGGTTGGTGTTGGGGCAATGGGCTGCCACAACTCTCTCATCTTTAGTTAGTGGATGTCACTTCTCTTATGGGGAGGGCTTTCCTTTAGGAGGCTATTTCTTTTAGACGGGCTTTGGATTTTTACCTTGCTGCTTCGGGTCAGAATGTGAATGAGCACAACTCGTCTATCTTCTTTTTTAATACTCCTCAAGCTATTCAATGGTGGATTGCTAATCTTTTGAGGTTTCAGATTGGGTCTCTTCCCTTTGTCTATCTGGGAATACCTCTTGCTATTGGTAAGCATCCTAGGTCTTCTTGGAAAAATTTGCTTGATAAGTTGTGCAGTAAAGTCACTCATTTGACTCATCGTTGGCTTTCTACTACTACAAGAGCGACTCTTCTAAAGTTTGTTATCCATACTCTCCCTATTTATAGGTGTTTTGTTCAAGCAACTCCTTTGTATTTCCTAAGGGAATTTGATGCTCTCTCACGACAATTTCTTTGGAGCGGTAACTTACAGTCGGCTAAGAAGAGTCTTGTTAAGTGGAAAACGGTGTACAAGCCACAGAAAGAGGGGGGGCTCAGCTTATGTTTTGTTGTTTTCAATGGGAAAGCTCTTGCAACCAAGTTATATCGGCGTTGGTGTACTAGTCAGTATTAGCTTTTGGCTCGTATTCTCACCCACAAGTATCTTAAGGATGTTATCACATTTGATGTTCCTTGTTTCCCTTTAGAAGGAAGGGCGTCTATAATTTGGCACACTCTGAAATCGAGGGATCAGTTGGTTAAGAATGGGATTTTTTGGATCTGTCATACAGGTTCTCTGGCTCTTTTTTGGTGGGATTCTTGAGATGGTCATCCTCCTATTCTTTTTGCTTACCCTCACCTCCAGCCTCTTTGTGATCATTTTACTGTTGCAAGTTGGAATATGGTTGAGCATTATAAGATTGTTCAGAATATTGGACTAGGGTTGCTAGTCTTAGATGGAAGCACTCCTCGAATTGGCCACCAGGAGGGTCAAAGGAGGATAGGCAAGAGCTGGCTCAGATTTTTGCATCACGTGAATGCAATTCCATGGAGGGGCAAGATGTCTTGGATTGGAGTAACAATTATTTATCTGGTAAGTACTTTGTTTCAGCAGGTTATGGAGAGTTGGTTAGACAAATATTTGGGGACACTCAGGTTCCTTGGTGGAAGCACGTGTGGAAAAAAATTTATTGGCCCAAGTACAATTTTTTTATGTGGTTGGTGGTCCAAAACCAATGTTTTACTTGGGATAACTTGTGCAAGCGAGGGTTCTAGGGTCCCTCGATGTGTGTTTTGTGTTGTAATAGCGAGGAGAGTGTCTCTCATCTCTTCTTTGAATGTTCTTTCTCTAGGAGGCTTTGTCACCTACGGTGGAGTGTGTGGAACCAGGCTTGTTGGCATGTCTCTTCTTTGGTGGAGTTGTTTTCCCGGTGGGGGAAGGCCCCTGTTAAGACCTCTTTTCTTTAAGTTACTTGGGCTCTTGGACTGACCTTTATTATCTAGCATATTTGGCTGGAGAGGAATTGCATGATTTTTCAAGATGTGAAGTTGGTTGTCCAACATTTGTTGTGGAAAATTCTTCATTCTTTGGGAGAAACTATTTCGGCTAAGTGTCACTTGGTTGAAGGTGTGGATCTGGGAGATGTTGCATGTTGCATTCATCTCAACCTTCCTCTTTAGAGGGGTGCTGCTCAGGGTGTTGGCTAGATCATGAGAAATAGATGTCGACATCCTCTTCGAAAGATAAGAGGGAGGGGCGTTGGTGTCCTACTCCTCAAGATGTGGTTAAGCCACAATAGTGGTTTACAAATCTTTTGAGGAAGGAAATTTTATTTTTTTATGTTTCCACAATGTCAACGGGTTCGGTCGAACTCTTTGGTTCGCCCGAACTGGATTTGGGGTTCGGTCGAACACATGGGTTCAGTCGAACCACCTGTTTGACCGAACCCCCAACCATACGAATAAAAAATTAATATTTTATGGGGCTCGCTCGAATGGGTGTTCAACTGAACCCCTTGAAATCGGGCATAAAAAATAAAAATAAATTGTCACTGTCGCATTATATGAACTTTCTCTGTGTTCAAACTGTGTATGTAGCGAACGGCGAAACCGAATGTGAACAACTAACCAAACGGGAAAGATGTGCATCAACTCAACCTCCATAGCCACAGTTCATCAACACGACCTCCATAGCTCACAGGTTGGTTAACTTTGAATTTCATAGATTTCAAAATGCATTTGTTTGAGAAATTTTTAAACCCTAAATGCGAAATGATGTTTCAAATTTGTAGATTTCAAACTGCATTTCTTTGTTTGAAATTTCATTTGCTTGAAATTTTCTAAAGCCTTTTCAACAAACACTATTTCTATCATGCTTTGATGAATGTTCATACCCTATTCCAAAGCTCCAATTTTGGCATGGGCAGGGAGTGTTGAATAAATGGTGTTGCAGTTGCTTGAAAGATTTTACAAACCCATTTCTAAACTCTGTCAAAAAATTAACGTGCCCTGTTTATGCTTCCACGTTTTGCATACATTTCTACCAAGGCACCTCCAATTGCATTTTCTTTAATGTTTCTAAAGCCTTCCCTAAACATTAACAGATTTATTTGAGGCATTGTATCAAACAGTTCATGGTAAATTTTTTGTTATATTTGTGACTAAAATTATTGTTGATAACCATATATCTTTATAATTTTGTATAGGATGGATTATTTTGTTCAACCCACAATAATGAATTATTGGTAAATAAAAATGCGAACCATAATAGTGACTATTTCCCTCATTGAGGTTGATAAGTTATGCTAATGATTATGGTATGAAAGTATAAATAAGAATATGATCCCTAATTGGTAAGATTGATTAATGCACAACCTCTCTAATGAGTATAATTTTTTGAGGGATTTGAAACAATTAATCTAGAACAATTGATTAGAGCTAAACATATTATATTACACTCTAACAAAACTTCAATTGGAACTTAGGTAATCTAGACTATTTATAAAAATGGGGAATTATAGTTATTCCCCTACAAGATTTTATATTGGTAAATCCTTGCAATTAGGGTTATAGTTATCAATATGAAATTATAAATTGGTAAAAGGTATAAAGTGGTAATCAATTAGAGTTAAAACATTTGCAAACATTGGTGAAGGTTTATCTAATTATTTTTTATATATAGGACCTTTAAAAAAATGGGCCTCATTCATGGTGGATATGACATGGTACAAAGAAAGCTAGGGAGCATGGTGATAATGATGTGAAAATGTCATACCTAGAGCTATGAAGTACAATTAATATATTTATATCTTAAAATCTTAATATAATTAGGTGCTTCTTACTAATTTGTATCACCTTAGATAGTTTAGAAATTCAACTTAAAATCTAAATCCTTGATAAAAGAGGTAGTGTTGAGTTGTGTACATGTCTCAAAGATAGTTTATAAATGATACCATTCCAAAATTATAACTTAGGGTGCATACAATGGAAACTTGGATAAAATTCTTCATATTTTTCCTTTGAGTCTTATGACATTACTCCAAAAATGGTTGGTTCTAAATGTATGAATCGAAGAATAAATTTAGAGGAAAGAAACTAGATTGTTTGAATGAAATGTATAATAAAATAGTTCTATTAGGATTAGAAGGAATGAAGGTATTATTAAATTTTCTATTTTATAACTGTAACACCCCGCCACGCAACCCTAGAGGAAGTTGCAATTCACTACTCAAACGCACATATTTTTTTGTTTGTTTAAGTACAATTAACATGCAAGTTGACTACACATTTCCAACAACCTCTAAGGTTACAAGACTGAGATTACTTTGAAGCCCAAACAACACAAACATGAATTGAAACCATAACATTAATTACTTAAGGTATTAAGAACACATACATTCCATACATGATAAATTACATCAAAGGATAAGAAATACCACATGATTTCAATTAACAATAATTTTAACAATAAGATTACAATTTTCATTCCCCGAATGAGGTAAATCCAATAAGCATGATTACATAATACATCTTCCACCTTGATAACAAATGAGGGGTAATAAAATACAAGATCAACTGAAAAGAATGAAACCAGAAAAGCAACTGGATCCCACGAGCTCTTCAACTGGAAATCTCGTCAACTCGAACAAGAAGAAATCCCAACGGAGTAAGGTGCACGTTCCACCCAACCAAGTGATACCCAAAGACTCACCCCCCGTGCTAGGAGATAGTAACAAGGATTTCTAGACAAGACCATCTACCTCTAGACATAGGCTAATACATAACTGAACTGAATCAATACAAATACAACACCACTTAACACAATGGTTACAATGCTTCCAGAAACACTGAATCAAGACAATCACTGTATAATAAAACCAACTGTACAATATCATACCAACTGTTGTCATAGGAGGAGTGTCATCTCAAAGGTTGCAATGGTTGTCCAAAGGCATTCTTCCTAGGTCCCGACCCCCCTCTAGGGTTGTCCTGGTAACCTCTCACAAACCCGGCCCCACATGTACACCAAAGTGGAATCGGTTATCTTTTGAGAAGACAAGATAACAATCTTGCCATTCCAAGCTTTCTCGACTCATCTCAAGTCTCATACAAGCCCTTGAGCCAATGAGCGAGGCTAAATTATCTTGTTAATGTAAAAAGCTACTCTATCCCTAATATAAGTTATTTAATTTTCACTTGATTAAACTGACTCTCACACGAGTTGTCCTGGGACCACTTTGTGCCTAACCCCCATTGAAAGCCACTCCCCTATCGACAACACATAACTCAAACTACATGCCAAGGGTAGACAATGCACTAAAACTTATCACAATAACCAATACACCTCAACAGGCACACATCACTACGGATGTCCAATACTGAAACCAAAACGTACACTACCCACATAAAACACTAGGTTGACTAACATATTACGACAACCCACATAATTAACTGAAAACCCCATCCGGAAGACTTACATAAACAAACAACTCCAAATAGAACAAACAACTCAATCAAAGAGTTCCCTAGCCTTTGGAAGCAAAACTCAGTACTACCAAAGTACACTCATAAATTTACAATCATAACAATATTGCCCATACAATACCAACAAGAATTCGCTTAAATCAACAATCATATAAATACACGTTCTTTAAATAACTAAAAATGTACATTTCGACATAACAATCTTTTCTCATAAAACAGGTACCAAAGTACATATATACATCATACACTTAATCTTTTAACTATACATATAAGTTCTAAACAATATAATTTTTCATGAACCTTATCTATTCCTTGCAATATAGAAAACAAACATCATTCCCTATTCACCATTTAAGGCAATAAAATATAAGAACTTTTAAATAACATTCTACCCATTATAATAACATCGTAATAAATAACCCTTTTCTTTACACATATTTACTATCATCAATTTTGCTTCTAATTATAATCCATATAACTTAACTATGTACATAATCCTGACATTTAACAAATCCTTTACAAGAACTTCAAGATTCCATCAAATCAAACAAGCCGTTGTAAACACATTAACCATATTCATTTCAATTACAACCCTAACCCTTAAGTAACAAATATTTATTCATTGAACTAACCTTAATTTCCAAAATACAATAGCCATAATTTTAAAATCAAAACTTACATAAACAATAACTCCATTGCCCAACACTGAGAATGAAAGAAAACATCACTCAGGAAGCATTTCCGACAACTAAATACTATTGTTAGGATTTCCTAAATCCAAGCAAAGCAATGACATAGTGCAGTAATCAATTAAATAATTAACATTATTTGCACATACTCAAAAGTCAATCAAATTTCATTGGCAACTTAAGGAATATTAAAACTGATAAGTTTATTTCATTTTCTCAATTTATACATAATGATCAAAATCATTTTTTTAATTTTTTTTTTAACAAATCATTTTATTATAAACTCAATTTTGCACCAATTACCATAAAATAACCCACTTAAAATAATTATATTTAAATGTAAATATATATTAAATATATATTTATTATTTAAATATATATTAAATATATATTTATTATTTAAATATATATTTAAATTCAACCATTTAAATTTCAAACCCAAATATTTAAATAAATTCTAATTATTGAAAGTATATAATATATATATTATATATAATATATGCATTAAATATAATATATGCATTATATATATTAAATAATATTAAATGACAAATATAAACATATTATATTTATATATTATATATATAATATATATAATATATATATATATATAATATTTATATAAGAAAAATAAAATAAAATAAAGTTTATTTGATTGCATTGCTGGGGAGTCAAACCCCCACATGGGAGGGGACGCAGCCAAGGCTGCGCTAGCCTCCCCTGTGGTGGCAGCGCTTCACCCACGGTTGTGGGGAGCACTGCCACAACAACGCCCTCCACTGGGGTTGATGTGGCTGCCGCCCCACCCCCTGTCTCACATTTTTATAAATTTTATTCAATAAAAATAAAAAAAACGAGATTCCCCTGTACTCAAAAAATTTCTCTTTCACATAAAATTTTAAAAACAGAGAATTTCCAGAATGAAAACCTAAAACACATATACATATAATATATGTATATATATATATAATTTTCAGAGTATGTATATATATATTATATATATCCATTTCCCATTTTTCAAACAAATTGGGAAATTTTTCTATAGAAACCCACAATGGAAGAGATTCTTTTAACCACAATTTCATGAACTCAAATTCTGAAAATTTCAAATTTAAACAAAGGGGTTTCAAGATTTTCTTTTGTTTTCTTTCAATCTCTATTGTTTGAATTTTTCTGTTGTTTTCTTCTTCCATGTTTTCAACAAAAGTTTTCAAATTTGTTTTCAGAACTTGCTTTCAAATTGAAAATACAAAACTCAAAACAATAACAAGAAGAAAGAAAAACCTGAGATCTTGAAGATTGAAGAAACAATCTGATGCTGAGCTTCTTGCCATTGCAACACTCTAGATCTACTTCCAAGTCTCCACCTTCAAATCCCAGATTGAATCCCACAAAAAACAAAACCCTCTTTCTTTTCTTTCACAACAATTTTTCTCTCCCAAAATTGAAATTAAAATCCAAATGAAATTGCCAAAATGCTCTCATCAAAACTTCCCCAAATTTAGTCAACTCTAAAATATCCCATTGAGATATTTTGATTTTTTTTTTAAATAACTTAAAACAAAATTGAATTTTTTCAAAAAAAAAAAACTTTAAATTCATTTTTTATATATGCACTTTTCAAAGCAACTTTAATCTTTAACACCAAAACTTGAATTTCCAAATGAATTTAATTGTTTAATCTATTTCCAACAAAATATATTTAGTTAATTTATTTATTTGCTCACAAAATAACATTTAGTTAATTAGTTTATTCAAATAATATAACAAATTTAACCACTAGAATTAAATTACTTCACCACAAGAAGTTAAATTAAATAAATTAAATTAAATTAAAGCTTTTAATCCACTTTAATATAAAATTCATAACTAATCATTTAAACCTTTTTAAACATTTATTTTTGCATATAATTCCCAACTATAACAACCTATCAAAACTTCAAAGATGACAAGACTTAACAACATACCAGACACCAACTGACGACACACTATGACCAAGGTGATGACTTGGCATGAAAAACCTAGCTACTATCTCCCAATTGATTACTGTTGGTCAATGGACACACTCAGACCTGTGAAACCAGGTGAAGTTGATGTCCTATACCTGCAGTCTTGCAAACAAAATGAGTGTCGAACATGCATATAACATAGTAGACACACCGTGAAGAGGAAATCATGAAATTACAGGGCGCTCGCAAGTGAGGGATGTAATCCCGTCCCCTTCACCCATACAGTATTACTAACTGACAAATCTAATATCATTAATATAATCAAAAGCATAAATCATCATTAATTCAAATATATGTTAAGCTAATCCAAAGCATGCCATAATGATAACATCTAAATAAAATACCATCACATCAAAATATAACATTCACATTGCTTAACAGTTAGCGATCAAATAGTACCCAAGTACCAAAGTCAAAGTGCTAATAGAAACAAAGCATAACATAGAAGAACACTATTCGATCAAAGAGCAAAATGGAGGGGTGTTACAACAACTTAAAAGAGAATAAAGAAAAGGGTGTGCCTTGTTTGTTGCTAATTTTTATTTAGTAAAAGTGAATGAGAACCATTCAAATGAAAATAAACCTCCATTACAAAAGTCTTAGGATGTCTTTCCTAGAATGAAATCCTCATGTTTCCTCCTAAATGGGTGTTTTATTTTTTAATAGAGTTCATGCATGAATTAGCCCCTATATCTAGAGATCCCTATTGAACAAACACTTCATATTTGCATGAATTAAAGGATTTCCTAAATGACATTTTAAAGAAAGGATTTATATGTTCTAGTGTCTTGTCATGGGATGCTCCAACTATTTTTATGAAAAAGAAAGATAAGAAACTTTTCCAAGTTGTCTTGATTATGTACATGTTCAATAAATAAACAATTAACATTAATATCCACCACCTAAAATAGATGACTTATTTTACTAATTGAGAGGGGTGGCCATATTTTAAAAAATAGGTCTAATATTCAATTACAATTAGCAAAGAATAAAGGAGGAATACATTCATAAAACTACATTTAGAACTAGGTATAGGACATCAAAATTATATGTTTGAGGCAATGCATATAAGACACCCATATACAAAATAGTACAAAAGAAAGAGAAAAAATGTAAAGAATGCACTTGTAACCTATACTTGCTTGAGCATTAAAATTTTGAAATTAAACATAAAGAATAATAGGATTTATAAATTAAATACATGAGGCTATTATATAATATCAAAAAAGACTATTTTAAAGTTTAAATTTATATTTTAATTTTAGGGTAAATACTTTTGGTTGAATTTATGAATTAGAAATAGAAATTTTGAAAGGGCCCCACCCTTTTACAAAGACCAATAAAGAGACAAAAAATGATCAATCATATTGGCATGGAACAACAACAAGAAAAATATAGTTGTAAGTTAGAAAAATAACATCCAATTAGAAATACTCCACCAATAGTGGCAATGTATCTAATAAAGAGGGTTGTTTTCCCAAAAACATTAGTAGATCTATCATTTCACAACTTGAATCCAAAATTCTTCAAGGAACTATATCTT
This sequence comes from Sequoia sempervirens, assembly GCA_007258455.2. Classification (NCBI taxonomy): domain Eukaryota; kingdom Viridiplantae; phylum Streptophyta; class Pinopsida; order Cupressales; family Cupressaceae; genus Sequoia; species Sequoia sempervirens. Next base: position 40,560 of record VDFB02026505.1, on the reverse strand, counting down.
ATTGTCAACCTTATCCTTTTCCATGAATGAACCTAGTTCCTTTGTAATGGAGTTTCCATCTTTAGTTTCCAAAATTGAGACCAAAGGGAATAAAGGGTTCCTATAATCTTCTAAACTTGAACCTTCTTCATATTTTTAAATTATTAGAAGGAATACCAAGAGGTGAATGTTGCAATTCAAGAGAATGGTAGAGGCAATGAACTCCAACTAATCCATCTGTAACATGATTCTTGTCTCTACCAATCTCCTCTAAATTTATCTTGACAAGACCTTCTAAATTAGTCATGTCTACAAGAGGACCAACCACCCCTCGATTATGCTCAAAGGGAGCCTCAACCAAATCCTAAGGTAAACAAGGCTCCATCTCATCCTTATGCATTTTGTTCAACCTTGCCTTCCTCTAAAATTCCTACACCTATAAAATACATAGCTATCTACACATGACAACATGGTGAAAACACAAGAAAATCCTATAGCATGACATGTTGAACCCAAATAACCAAATTCAAAAATAATTTAATCTATAAGTATAAATAGTTTGATGGTAGAAACTTTATACATATAAAAATATGATAAATGTGTGATTTTTTTTTTCCAATATATAAATTTTTGATGTGCTTGTCTATATAATTGAGATGATTCACTGATAATGTAATGATAAAAATTTAGCATGTATGAAAGAAATATTTTCGAGACATCAAGCTACCATTCTACATAACTCTCATGGAAATAAGAATATTATTTTATTTTAACTAAAGAAATTGTGTGTACTCTATCTTGAAAATTACTAATTAATTTTGAATTATATACTTATAATTTAAAATAAGAGCATCCTTTGTAACATGGAATAGATAGGTTAATTAATGAAATAAAATATGTTTTTATATTAAGAAAAACTATAAATATATGGAACTCATACATTGAGAAATTGACTAAGACAACTCTGTATGAGAATTAAGATGCTCGAATAATTTATATACCTTCTTTCAATAATTAGCATTAGAAATTAATACTTGGCTCATATTGTATAATCACACTAGAAACCAACAAATGGAAGATTGAGAGTCTCAACTAAGAATTCCACCTTATAGATAACATTCATACTAGAAGCCAACAACTAAAGACCAAATTTCATAAATAAAGTTCATGTGTTATATATCATGCCTTTGAGGGGTCCACAAGTACCATGAGCCTTTTGAAATCCTTCTCCATCTAAATGCATCCATTCCAAGACCATTGGGAGGTGGGTATCCCAAGTTCCTTAATTTATTGTAGGAATTTAATCAAGAGTAGGACATTGTGACTTTGACATGTAAATTTAAATCTAAATGGGCATCCAAAAAATACAAATTCAATAACTAAATTTAATAAAGTGGCCTGCCATCTATGGCCTTCTATAAACTTCTCGAAGATGTCATTCCCATAAATGATAAATTAAAAGTTAAGTTATGACTTCCCCAAAATGACATGAAATTATCTTTCTAAGATGTCATATTTGCATAAATCCCTCAAAGAAATTTTTAACTAATTTTAAACACTCAAACAAATACATATATATGAATATATACTTCATTTATAAATTCTTGGAATATATCAATCCATCACAATTAAATTCTTAGAGATCATGCATAATATTTTTGATGTATTCACAAAGCCACCTAGGGTCTCATAAAACTTGAGTAGGTGAATACCAATATGCATATCTAATGGTGGGGTAAATGGAGGGGGATTAGGAGTAAGTTTGAATATATATCTATTACTTATTTTGCATAATATTTTTGATGTATTCACAAAGCCACCTAGGGTCTCATTAAAACTTGAGTAGGTGAATACCAATATGCATATCTAATGGTGGGGTAAATGGAGGGGGATTAGGAGTAAGTTTGAATATATATCTATTACTTATTTTGCATTTGAATAGAAGGAGTGAAGATAAGGTCTATTAAAATATGACTCACCATCTTCTCTATTCTTAGGATTTTGGAGCTTATCAAAATATCCTTTGTCAATCTCAACCAATCTTTGCTTCAACTTTCAAATCATCCACGCAATCCTCTCTGAAATATTCAATATGTGAAACATAATTATGAGGAAGATACAAATAATCCTTGACATAGCTTTTTGTATCAAAGGATAATATGGTTCTATAATTTTAAAGTATTTCCAATTTTGAAATCTAAATACAATCAATAATCTATTTAATCGAGCAATAATCATAATTTTAAGGCAAACATAAATTACTTGAATATTTTTAAGGTCTCTCATTAGATTCTACTTACTCTAGAACTTAAATTTAAAAAACAGTATTAAAATCCACAAAACAAATTTCAAAGACATAATAAATTATTACAATATTATTTAAAAATCTAATTGTAATGAACATGTTATAGTAATAAATATTCAAATTTTAAATCTATGAAAATATATAACCAAATGATCCTTAGTTTTCATATATCACTTGTGATGAGAATGTTGAATATTATAATTTTTCTAGGCCAATCTTTAGGCACTAATTCACCATTGTTAAAATGATCCGTAGTTTATTCATTGTTTTTTTCATGATTATAATTTTTTTCAATTTCTATTAAACCAAACTCAAAATAATGGTATAGATTAAGATTCTTGTCTGTATCCTACATTTGGGTCATGTTTGATTCTAGATTTATTATCATAATCAGAAGTTGTATAAATTGTTAAATTATATATTTTTTAACATATATAAAATGTATGGTTGGATTAGTGAGATATTTATAACAAGTATGCTTGATATGAAGTCAAACTTTATTAGATTTGATTCTTAATAAATTAGTTTTAACGATTCAATTTATAGCTTTATGCAATCTATAAGTTTAAATAGTTTGTTGGTATTTAAACTTTATACATATAAAAATATGATAAATGTGTGATTATTTTGCTTTCCAATCTATAATTTTTTGATGTTCTTGGCTATATAATTGAGATGATTCACTCATAGTGTAATGATAAAAGTCAACCTCATATGGAGGATTTTATATTATTTTCCATTAAATTCATCCTCTTTATGAGATTCTTATGGAATATTGATATTCTAGTGTGAATTCTTAATTTTAGACATATCTTAACTAGATAAATTTAGGTTCAATGAAGGCAATAGAACTTTTTTTTCACTTACATTTAATCCTATTTTGAAGTTCATTTATGTTAACAAATATTAAATTAGATATTTTCATCCCCAATTATTTTCAAATAATTTTACACTAATCTTTGTTTTCTTATTATTTCTTTCATTGTTTCATTTAAAATTTGAACCATTTAAGGATGCTATGTTATAGATTATAGTTGTCTTCCAATTCTTTTTAAATTGTTCAACCCTCTCATGGTCTAAATAATTTTACATTCAACAACCAAGTCTAAAGTACATTATATACCCAACCTCTTCCCCTATTTAACACACTCATAAACCTTGTTACTAATCTCATTGGATTAAGAATAGGGGAACACTTATTGGATGGGTATTATTTCCCCTTCACCACATTTTGATTAGGATTAAGAATTGAAATAATAAAATTCTCAAATTGGTATAAGAAAAAAATAAGCCCTTAGTGGAGGGGAGCTCATTTTTTTCTCATGTGCAACTCTAATAACAGATTTCTTAAATTACATGAGTAAATGAAAAGGGAAGCTAACACATCACATGCATCTAAGATTATTAATACGATAAAGTTATAGGATAAACAACATTTATAGTTTCTTTCTAGGATGAAATAAATAATCAAGTAGAAACATTTATATACTTGTGAGGAAATCATTTATATTTTCCTTCCTCTTGTATTTACTTTTTGTATGAGATTTCAAGCCCTTCATGGATAAACCACTTGTAGTAGCTCAATACCTTCCTCAATGGCTTTAAAGGTTAACCTTCTTACTTTTTAACCAAAATTTTAATAACATTCAATTTTGTGTAATTTATGTCCACTATTATCATTTTAATTCAAAATAATGTAAGAAATTTATATATTTATTTAAAAATTAAAAAATCTTAAAATAATAGTTTTAAATTAATTGAAAACATGGTTGGACCCCTCTAATTTTGTGGAACTATTTCTTAAAAGCTATTTTAGTTGAATTTTATATAATAGGCAAAGGAAGCCACATATGGCATTAAGACCTTCCTTGATGGTCTTTAAGTTAGGAAATTTTTAATTTCATTCATAGGTCTTGAGGTATTTTAAACAAAAGTTGTGTTTGGAAAAAGGTATTTGGTACAAACTCCCAAAAAATTAATGTTATATGTTTATGCTATTAACACATGAAATTTTGGGCCTTAAAATAGCCACATCATCCCCATATTTTAATACAAATGAGACATTGAGGCTTTATGTCACTTATAATAGATTTACAATTAGTTGATATAGCTCCATTTAGATCAATCGATATATCCTAATTTTAATCAAATCATAGGGTGTCAATTTCAATAATTACACAATTCAAAGAACATACAATTTTTCATTTGCTAGTAGAGGGAACTATCTTATTATGCCATTAAAATAAAATATAGGTCCTCAATACTTTTCATCTTTATTTTCCATCATTACATTGAACCTTATAAGGGACATCTTCATCTGTCTCATTTTCTTCTCTTATTTGTGCCTTCAATAATGACTGGATTGATTTTACATGACCACCAATGTTAAGTAATGATGCTTTGTGTGCAATCTAGTAATTTAAATTTTAGAACTATTTTAGATTATGTTTTAAATTTAAATTTTAGAATTGCTTTAGATTATGTTTTGCGTGCAATCTAGTAATTTGAATGTTTTTAAATTATTAAAAACTATGATAGATGTTGAATGTTTTTTTGTTAATGGTATGAAAATATTATTGATGAGTAGATGAATTATTACAATTATTTTAGATTTGTATTCCCTTTATCTAGATATATTATTTACCAAGGTCTCATTGCTCTTTTAGGTGTACATACATATATATAACATGGAAAATGCAGATCATGTTCCACCTCCAGATTCTTTGTTTGCAAATACCACTAATGAGATTAAAAAATTGAGAGACTCATTAGCACAGGGTGCAAACCCAGGGATATATTCTGAACCATGCATGTCAATATTACATAGTTTAGAAAAACTAAGATATGAACTTGAGAGGACTACTGCATTTTCCCCAGATAGAGTAGCTGTTATTCTTTCCCTCATGCGGGAAGAAGTACATGGTGATGTTCCCCTTAAACAAATACAGGATAGTGTGACCAAAGAAATGATAAAAAAAACTTGTTTTCCTTTTTATCAAAATGTGTGTAAGGTTAGGGGATACCGGGTCACTAGATGTGTCGATCGTGTTATGGCTGAATTGATCTACCCACGATTTCTCGCAGCACATGGTCAATACCCAAACAATGACCAAATTCCATTATATTTTGTTTAACAGTTGTATGCTAAGGTCCATTTGGGCCTCAAAGTTAACTACTTGAACATTCCACCATATGCTAGTCAGGGGCATGGCAGGATTGCCGATAGGCCCACCTATCGTCGAGTAGATAGACCAGCCCCAATGTTTAGGGAATTGGTTGGCGAGAGGTCTCCTGCTCTCACCCCAACTCTAGCCCCCATAGCAGATGAGGTTGTCGTTGCTTCCCAAAAGGAAGCAATTGACACTATAGGTGACATTGCGACTGCCACCACTAGGATATTTGATGATCGTGTAGGTTAGTATTTGATGTCCAGACGTTCCTGATCCATGCCATTTTCAGCACAGTGGAACACCATGGATCCTTTTACAACAACCGACATCCCTACTCCTACACAGCTTGATGCACTTACAAGAGATATGGCACACAGGACTCTGCATTGTTTGGCTGAGGACTTGTTGGAGGCATATGCCCACATTGCATCAGACTATGGGATCGGTATAGAGCATGTCAAAGATTATTTGGCACATGGATTCCGTTCAGCTCTAGGATCCCATCACTCTTAGTCAAGCACTAGTGCGCATCAGGATCCACCTATAGTTCATTCGGCAGCTGCACAGACTATGGGTTTTACTAATATGTTGATTGGTTCTAGTTCATCATCGTCGATGCCATCTCACCTTCATAGTCCTCTACATTCATCATTTCTGGCACGACATGGGATAGATCAGATGGATGCAAATGTTGATTCGTTGCTTGACCATTTGGTGGATATGGTGGAGGCAACCGTTTCAGAGGACTTAAGTCATTCGATATCAGATGATGTGCATGTATGTGTGCATGTGCATGTTTCAATTCTTTTTTAATTCTTTTTAAATTTTTGTTTTAACTAGATATTCATGTAAGTTGATATATATGTATATATATTGTTATAGGTGGACATACCTCATGTCACTCCTAGCCTCAGTCCAGATCTTGTACATGATCGACGTGAATCTGTGGATGAATTTGTTGCCAATGGACATGTGAGTTTTAAATTTTTATATATACACGTGTATATCTACATGCAATATTTATGTATGCATAGATCTAGATAGATATTTAAAAATAACTTTCATAAAATTTATTTAATATAAATTATATGTATTTAACACATTTTGTACACAATTTTATTTGCAGGGCTCAACACATCTATCAGAGCAGGACCATTCACATTCAGATGGTCGTTCGACTAGGAGTCTAAATTCATATTAGGCCCTACACACTAGATTTGTGATTTTTACTACATGTATTTGCTTATTTGATGATCTTTAGTATTTGAGATTTGATTATCTCTAACTTACATTTGCTTATATGATATACATACATTTGCTTATTTGTTTATCTTTAGTATTCGACATTTGATGATCTCTAATTTACATTAATTTGCTTATATGATATGTACATACATTTTCTTATATGATATATACATACATTTTCCTCTTTGCTTATAACATATGTTATGTTTATACATTGAATCTCTTTACATGTATGTACATGTGTTTGCTTATGGTTACATGTTTACACATGATATATGTATGCATTTGCTTTAAATATTCAATATACATACATTTTCGTTTATTTGATGATCTCTTACAACTTACATTTCCTTATATTCAATATACATTTGATCTCTAGTAGAATTTTAGGAAATCAATGCCACTTTATAATTAAGTTCATTCATGTTGATCACAATAATTTTTTTTTTTTAAATGACTTAAGAAATATGAACCATTGAGTTGAGAACAAAATATAATCTTTTTGACAAGTAACTTGAAATTCAATTCAAATATAATTAAGAAAATTCAATTCAAATTATACCTCTATTATAAATTTTTGACAAGTAACTTGAAATTCAATTCAAATATAATTAAGAAAATTCAATTCAAATTATACCTCTATTGTACATTTTTGACAAGTAACTTGAAATTCAATTCAAATATAATTAAGAAAATTCAATTCAAATTATACCTCTATTGTACATTTTTGACACTTTAACAAAATTCTAAAATTACTAGAAATGTTGTGCATACCTATGCATTAAATAACAACAAACTCCATAATGAAATAACTTGTTTGTTTACTACTTGATTCATTTAAACAAGGATCTAGTTATTCCATGTACACTAGAATAATTTTTTTCCCATCCCATATGCATATAAATAGAAGCTTATTTTTCATTATTCTGGATATCAAATTGCAAGATTAATTCTCATTTATATCACTTGGAGCACAGATTTTGGAGAAGAGGTTTTTGCACATTTATCAAGGAGGCAAATATTGGAGAGACAACTTTTCATTTGTATCAATCAAGGAAAAATTTGGAGGAGAATTTAAATAAGTTGGTAGAGGACTTGTTTTGAGTCATCTTTAAGTTGAAGAAGAAAATGGGACAACAAAGAAAAAGAAAAAATGTGTCTCAACGAAAATTGTCAGAAGAAGAACAAAAGAGGCGTGAACAAAACTTGGAAAATTATCATAGAAAGAAACAAGGTACATGCTTGTTTCCTTCTCTCTCTCTCTCTCTCTCTCTCTCTCTCTCTCTCTCTCTCTCTCTCTCAAGTGTGTGTTTAGGACTTTTATTAACACCTCAATTTTTTTTTCTTATAAATATATTTCCAATAGTCATCTTGCATAGACATTCCCTAAATTCATTATCATCTATTTCCAATTGCTTTTGTTCCATAGAATTCTTAAGTTCAAGAATCTTTGATTTTATTTGTTTCAACTCCACTTAGATAACTCATAGTCTCTCACTTTCTTTGCTTGCATGCAAATTCAAACAACAATCAGAAATTTCTCATGCTGGAGTTGAGCCAAATCTAGATATTGGACCAAACGAATCCGCTGAAGAACACATGGAACTTGAAGTTAGGGAGGAGACCTAAGTTCAAACAATGCTTATTGGAGAGGGGTCAAGATCACTTCCTTCTACTGGTATGGACGAGCATATTAAACTAGCAGAAACTTTTCTCACTTATAGCATCATGTCTTATCACTTTGTTTGCTTGCATACATAAACTTCACTTATATAACATCATCTCTCACTTTTGTTTGCAAAATATTTTGTGACATGTAGGAAAGGCTCAACACGTAGGAAGTTCTCATGCTCAAGTCAAGGTAAATCTAAACATTGGATCAAATGAATCCGCTCAAGAACACATGGTCCTTGAAGATAGGGAGGAGGCACAAGTTCAAACAATGCATGTTGGAGAGGGGTCGGTATCACTTCCTCCTACTGGTATGAATGAGCATATAAAACTAGATGAAAAGGTGAGGAAACAAATTTCTCATAGAAATTTAGATCATTTACTTCAAATGGATATGGAGAAAATGAAATGTTATGCCAACCAGCCTTATAATAAGAGAAAGAGGTCAATGACTAAATTTGTAAATGGTATAATCAATCATCATTTCAATCATCTTGATACACTTGAAAAAACCCATTTGTTATAACGTTTACTTCTTCGTGATGAGCTCAAAGAGTCATTACAATTGTTGGGTGTACATTCGGCATCAAATAAGAAGAAACACATGGGATTACAAAAGGATATTGTTCAAAATGTTAAAAAGGGTTTAGATTCCATTGGGAAAGGATATCGATCAATGGATAAGGCCACTATAAGAAGGGTGATGTTGACATCTATTGTACATCAAGATATAGCAAGAAAAAGAAAAATGTATGCACTTTCAACTGAAATTGGTTATAGTAGAACCACATTAATAAAATATGAGAATAAGAGAAAATTTTTGGATGAGAGTTTAGAAGGAAATTGGGCAATTATGTGTAGAGCTCCCCGTTCTGACAGGATTGAAGATGTTGTTAGGAACTTGGTCTCAGGTTTTTGGCTTGATCAGACTTGTCCATCATCAAATACTAGAGATCTTATGAGACACAGGATTGGACTTGGTATTTATGAAAATCATATCAAACATTGGCTAGACATAACACAATTTGAGATGTATATGAACTTTTGTAATGCATATCCTCATATAAATATTGGGCAAACAATGTTTCAAAGGTTAAAGCCATGTATTATGTGAAGATAAACAAGTTTTTTGATACTTGTTGTCGTTATCATATTGAATTTGATCTCTACTATCAGGTGTTTAGAAAGATAAGAGAAGAAAGATGTGGGTTTCAAAATGCACCTCCTAAATAGGCAAGTTTGTTCATAAATTTTATATTATGTGATCATGAAAATGGACCTCAAATAAACTGCATAAAAGGAATTTGTGAGACATGTGAAAATTTCCTTCAAGAATTGAGGATATTGACCTAACAAAGATAGTAAATTGCAAGAGGTAAGTATTGTTTTTAGAGAGTTTATTTGTTTCAATTTGATTAGATTGTTATTTGGATTCTCTTTAATGTAATGTTTCATTGATTGTGTGGTTTATTACTTATTCACATATTTTACTCACATAGGTACAAGTATGTAAAGTTGCAAACAAATTTTGGGAAAGAATCCACAAGGTTGAACTATGTAGAAGAGGAGATTCCCATTGGAAAATTTATGGAAGATTTTCAAAAATTGATATGACCATACATACAACATTCCTTTTTGCTAAGTGGAAAGCACAACAATTCCAAACATTGAGAGATACTTTCCCACGTGGAACAGTTCTATCAGAGTTGATTTTCAGAAAATTACTCCTTTGTACATCAAAAGGAGATTCAATCAGAGTATTACTTTTCAAAAGCAGATCACTATTATGGTTCATGTGTGTTATTGACATGCACAATCAGAATTGGATGGTGTTGAGAGTACAGATGAAGAACGATTCATTAAAAAAGAATATCACTTTTATATTAGTGATGATAAAGAGCATGACACACTTTTGTCCAACATTGCTTTTACAATATTTTTTGAGAATTTGAGAAGAAGGGGTGTAAAATTTGAAAATCATTTTGTATGGTCAGATGGATGTGTGGCACAATTCAAATCTTCACGACCATTCTATGCACTTTGTAGATATCACAAAATCTACAAAATACCACATGTTTGGATTTTTTTTTGAGTGGGCATGGAAAGGGTGAGCATGATGGAGTAGGAGCTTGCATCAAATGAGCTTTTAAGAAAGCATCAAATGAGTTAGCCAAGATCGCCTAGACAATGCACATGATGCTGCTTGAATGCGCAAAAACACTTGCATCAAATGTGGTCGACACATCTTCAAGAACAAATTGACACATTCCACAGAGTCTTTTGGGAGATGTCGGGTATGTATAAATTACATTAAATCAAAAATTTGAATTTATTTAAATTTAAAATTTATATATATATATATATACATATTTGTTCACATAAGTTTTTTGTTGTACATATATCTAGGTGTGGATAGAAGATCGATGCATGGATGCAAGAGGGTAGAAAAAATAAGATCTTTGCATTCGCCATGGATGGACATTAGACACAAGGGATTACTCTTGTTTTTGCACTAAGTGCATTGAGGGAAACTCTTATTATGCATGCAACAATCAAGAACTTGGATATGTTGGTAAATGGGACAGTGCCACTAGTTGTTTCAAAAACATATGAGGAGAATGAGGAAGAAAGATTTGAAGAAATTCCTTTGATTTCAATTGATTATGACCATATTTTAGGATTGGTTAGAAAAGGTACATGTGTAAGTTTTCAATAATTTAAATATTATATATATCTAGTTAATGATCTTTAGAGACATTTCTAATTTTTTTAGAATTTTTTTGTGTAAATTTGGTGTATAGGAGATGTTTTTTCAGTCATAGTAGAGCTTGGAAACATCAAAGGTGTTAGATATTATTTATTGTGTTGCACAGAAGAGAGGAATAAGCTAACACAACCTAAAACAAGTGATGTAATGTCATTTCCCACAGGTGAATTTGAATTTAAAATTTTATAGACATTGTATTCACATGTGCACATTACATTATAAACATTAAATATATATTGTACAAACCTTGAGCACGAAAATGTTGCACACATTCATATGTCTTACCTTAGGTTCATGTTTACCATGCAGGTTTTGTTGTAGTGCAAGAGACATATCTAAAACAAGTCAAAGTTGTTCAACACGGGATTCATTTTGTTGACTATCAAACTGATAACAAGTTATATCAATATAGTCACTTAATAATTGCTACCGCCTTACATCTTCATGCAGTTCCACATGCACATGGTTGAAGAAAATGGAGACTAGATAGTGATGATCATCAAAAAATTCTACATGTTATTGAAGAGTGGGCTGAACCAGAATCTTTGAATTAGATTATATCCATGGTTTTCAAGTTCACTTGTAACCCTATACATGTTCAAATGAGAACTTATAGTAACTTGTACATAGTTGTAAATCATTTTGTGTAAATTACAATTATATGTACATATTTGTTCCATGCAAAATTCTTAAGTTCAAGAATCTTTGATAGCATCATCTCTCACTTTTTTTGGTTGCATGTAAACCTATATATATGCACTTTCAATCCTTATTTGAAACCTAGTGAAGTTTTTTAAAATCATTTTTCCTAAATTACAATTATATACAACTTATATTTGTTTCATGGAATTCCTAAGTTCAAGAATCTTATATACAATTATATACAACTTAT
>VDFB02026505.1:0-26913 GCA_007258455.2 Sequoia sempervirens | reverse complement strand
CCTACCCCCTCTCCCTCTCTCCCCTCTACCCTTAACCCTTAAACCCTAAACCTTTGTACCCCCTACCCTCTATCTCTCTCCCACTCCCCCCTTTCTCTCTCTCTCTCTTGAAAGTATCTCCCTCCTACCCACTCTCCCTCTCTCTCCTCTTCCCCCTACCCTTAAGTATATTATATATTATAATTTAAAAAAATATAATTTACATTTGTATTAATATGAAATATTATAAAATACAACGAGCAAAACAAAGAAATATATATTTAAAAGAGGGGGTTCGACCGAACACCTTTAGCATGTTCGACCGAACCCCCTTTAAATCTATTTTTTTATTATATGTAAAATTGGTTTGGTCAAACATAACTTCGGTCAAACCCACATTCGTCCGAATATTTTAATTTTGTTCAACTGAACACAAGTTCGACCGAACTCCCTTATTTTCACCTCCACCCTCTCAGGCACCAAAATTGCTCAGAATTTTGCGCTTCGAAGCTTGATTTGAGAATGAAAATGGAGGAGATTTCATAAACCCAATTGGTATCAGGTTGCCCTCAAAACGAGCTATCCAACGAATATAATTTAAATATGTTTTGATTTTATTATCTATTTGTTTTTTAAGTTTTATTAAATATAGGTTTTTCACCTGAAACGAAACTCTTTGTTTTGCACATGTGGAAAAATAGAAGATTATCAATTTTTTTTTTTGAAAAATATGAGTGCACCAGATATTGGAGTCCTTGATCCAAAAAATAAATTAAAAAATTTGATACATACAGTAAAAGTTATGCATTATATGGTCGCATTATGTCTGAATTGTAATTGGTTTGACTTTCAAACTTGATTAAAGAAAAAATTATTAATAAAAAAATATCTAACCAAGTGGAAGCACTAGATATTGGAGTTAAAAATATAAATTCGAAAGAATTAGAATTTTATCCTTCAAGGAAAAAAATTTATGCGTTATACAGTGTGTGTCACTTTTTAAAAATGTTGTTTTTTGAAAAAAACTAGTTTTCGTGGGAGATGGAAAAAGGAGTGCAATCTAATTCCAAAAATTTTGAAAAAAATATTTTTAGAATCTACAAACAAAATGTAACGAGACTCTAATTTGCATCATCTTCAAATTCTTCACGGTTTAACCGCTATAGGTGCTTGAATGTGAAGATTTAGTTAAAAAAAAAAAATCCAGTGTCCAGTTTGGCCAAAAATTGTAAACCACTATTGTGGGATCACCCTGTGTTGAAAATCAACATTGATGGTTCTTCTCAAGGAAATCTTGGTCATGCTGGTATTGGGGGTGTTGGGCGGAATAGTTTTGGGACTATTGAGTTTATCTTTTTTGTTTATAAGGGTTGGTATACTAACAAGTGATGGAGGCTCTTGCCATTTTATGTGTTGTGGAGCATGGTTTCGCTCTTGGGTGGAGACAGATCATTTGTGAATCTGATTCTTAGGTGGTGGTGACTTTTTTGAAGAGGAAAAAATTAGAGGATGTCAGTTGGCATTTGGCTATAATTATAAAACATATTCTCAATTTGTGTACTTCCTTGGAATCTATTACTTTCTATCACATTCCTAGAGAAAGGAATGGGGTCGCAGATTGTTTGGCTAAATGGGCTTTTGATCATTTGCAAAATTGGAATATTGTGGAAAGGGGTCAATAACCCCCAAATTTTTCACAAAATTTGGACCACTTAGAGGAGATAGACAAGGTTGTGTAATGCCCTTGCTTTGTACTACTCTTTTCTGGTTTGAATAAATTTTTACCCCTCTTTTAGTTTAAGATTGCGTAGATATGAAAGGTTGAAATGATTTCCATTTCAAAAATAGATTTTAAGTTTTGACTAGTTTGTGTGGCTTATCTTAAATCACACCAATAAATAGATCTTATTAAATAAATCACAATGTGATTTCAAATGAATCACCTAAACAAATCAAAACTTAAAATGTGTTGTTTAAATCAAACTGTCCAAATACTATTTGTGATTTCTACTTTAGATGTGTCACCTTGTCTATCCCACCTTGTCTGCTTCAACTGGTTAACCTCTTCCACTAAGAAAAAAGATTAGGTGAAGCATGAAAGTGAAAACTAACCTGTAATACACATGTTCTTAAGACCGTGGCGAAAAGAATAAGAGTTTCTAACAAATGGAAATCGAGGTCCATATATATTCCCCTTATCCAAGCCACAACTATGATAAGGGGATCTAGAAGAAAAGCATGTTGAATTACCTCTCTACATTAATTAATTAGATAGATAAGAAAGCCCGACCAAGTAGAGAGCATACCAGCAACATGGAAATCTGAGTAGCAAAACCCATAGCTATTCCAACGATATGTCCTGCAACATCCCATCATTAGTATATAGTGTTCCATGGGCGTTGGGGACGTGGGGACGTGGGGACGTGCGAGACACATTTCGGGGATGGGGGACAAAGGGCCTAAGTTTGGGGACAGCGGCGGAGGGGTGGTCGGGTGGTGGTGCTGATATAGTTATACATATACTTATAGTACTTGAAAAACTAGTTTTGAATAGATGTATAACAGTATAAGAATTACATTTCAAATAAAATTATAGGAAATTAGTAAAATTATAACATAGAAATTTTTGAAATATTAAATCTAAATACGAAGATATCTTGAATGCTAATTGCTAAATAAAATTTGATAAATGAAATTGTCAAATTGGAGATTTCTATTATATGAATATCAAAAATATGAATATCTGATGTCATATGAGATATCACAATGACACAAAGTCTATAAAGATGATTACATGATTCATCATTACAATGAGTAGCAAATTCCAAATGGAAAATAGTAAAACTAAATACAGATACTAATAGCAATAGCATTGCAAAAGACAAAATGCCAAAATGCCAAAATTCAAAATGTAGTGAATGGAGGCCTCTAATCATCTGCAAACTCCTCATCATTGGAACTGCTAGACTCCACAAGGTCCAGATCCCTCAAGCTCACACCAACCAGCCCTGCATCTAAAGTGGTAGGATCATCCTCATCAATCTGTGAAGGCTCCTCTGGCTCTACATCCCATTGTGTCGTTGGACTCTCCTTGTACCCAAGTGTCTTTCGGTCCATGAGACGTAAAGCACTGTGTACAACCACAAGCTTCTCTGCTCTCTTAGAGGTAATTTTGTTCCTCTTAAGAGAGTGGATGAAGCTATATGTAGACCAGTTCGTCTCAGCAGCTGAAGAACAAGAAACCCGAGATAGCAGAAAGATAGTTAGAGTGGTGGTCAAATATTTTGGACCATGACAATTCCACCACAAAAGTGGGTCCTCCCATGCCATATATTCTATATCCATCTTTTCCGCATTTGAATAGCCTCTAAGAGTGGAAAATTTGGTCCACTCAGTGCGAATTGTGTTGGCATCTCTAGAATCATACATCTTCTCTATGCACCTAAAGAAACCCGCCTTCACCTCATCATCCTGGATCGGTGTCACTCTACTTGGTCTAGCCTTGTACCACTTAGGATTCAAGGCAAAGGCATCCATATGCAAAGGAGTGTTCAACTTGTCCCATCGGTGCTAAATGATTGGCTAGATGTACTCATTGTAGAATGCTAGAGAGGGGTCCTTCACTCGCATAGAAGCCCTCATCTGGTCAAACATAGAGTTGATGCACTCATACACCTCTCCAAGGTTAGGTGCATCTCCATCCCCATATTTGATAACATGGAATACTAGAGAAATGATGGAGACAATGCATTTTTCATCAGTCCAAAACGCATCACTCTTCACTATCTCCTTCACCCTTTTCCCCTGTGTTGTCTTGGCCTCGACCCACCTATTCCACTCATTAGTGATAACCGTGAGTTGCAATGCCTCTTGCAACTCAATCATTCTCTCCAAGAGAATGAAATAGGATGCATATCTAGTCTCAACTGGTTTCAAGAACTCCTTCTTTGCGAAGGTCCTAAAGAGTGCATGTGAAGTGTGGTGGTTGTAGATAAACATCTGCACATCTCTCGCATCTGTGACCACTCCCCCAATCCAACTAATCTTCCCCATGTCCTCGAGTGCATTGTTCGTGGCATGCACACAACATGGGGTCCACCAAATATGTCTATAGGCTGCCTTAATGAGTCTCCCTGCTACTCTACACACATGGGCTGCATCTGTGACTACTTGGACCACAGTTTGTGGCCCAACCTCCTCAATAGCCTCCCTGAGGACCTGAAACTAAAAATCAACATCTTTGCGATGCCCTGTACAATCTACTGCTCTAAGGAAGTATGGGCCCTTTGCACATGTGACCATGATGTTGATGAGTGGATGATGGCTAATTTTCGTCCACCCATCCATAACTATGATGCACCCAGATGCCACCCAACATGCCTTCATCTTCTCCATCAAAATATTGATCTTGGAATAACACTTATCCAAGATCGAGGTTCTAATTTTTGTCTCACCTGGTGGCACATATGATGTTCCTTCCTTCGCCACCATAGCCATCATCTTTCTATAATAAGGAGATGTAACATGAAATGGAATGTCATTGGAAAAGAAGAACTTGCCAATGGATTCATCTATCTCATCTCTTAGCTGCACATTAAACATATCAGCTATAGGGTTACTCTGCGATGTCTACAACTTGTGTTTCCCTACGACTATCTCCCTAGCAACACTAGAAGTGGAACTGGATGGAGATCCAAACATCATTCCTCCCATTTGGGAAGCATGAGAATTATGTGGCTCATGATGGATGTGTTGAAGGGTTGCCCTAGCAG
Organism: Sequoia sempervirens; assembly: GCA_007258455.2. Classification (NCBI taxonomy): domain Eukaryota; kingdom Viridiplantae; phylum Streptophyta; class Pinopsida; order Cupressales; family Cupressaceae; genus Sequoia; species Sequoia sempervirens. Next base: position 22,162 of record VDFB02026505.1, on the reverse strand, counting down.
ACAAAGTAGTAGGGACTGAAATATTTGTGCCCTCTAGAACACCCTAAAGCTTGTTAAACTCCATTCTATACTTCATATTTTTAGGTTCCTTCAAAAACTTACAAGGGTCCACACCTTTTCCTGTCCAAAAAGGAAAGTGTACATTCACTCTAGCGATGCTACCAAACCATTCAACCCCACAAATGTTGTACTTCCACTTCCTTGTTCCCCCACCTGTACGTGATGTGCCTTGTATTCTTGAAGCAAACTGTTTGAGAGGAGACTTAGGATCAAAAGGACCCCTAGCATACTTTGCCAACAACTCTAAAGGGCAACCTGTACTAGTTGGTGCACTTGCTATGGAACTAGATTGGGCTACAGGATCAGCCCCGTGGTCATCCACCTCATTCTCAGGTTCAAAATATGAATCATGTTCACTATGAGAATGGATTTCCATGTCATCCCCACTCATGTCTTCGGTGCTCATTGTGAAAGTGGCACTGCATTTCACAAAATAAAAATTAAAAATTAAAATAAAATCAACCTAGTTTAACAAATTGAAATACAAATTTGAAATTCTAATTTTGAAAACAAAATTTACAATTTATAATTTAAATTTTTTATATTATTTAAAAAATTAAAATAAAGATATTAAATAATAAAATTTGATGTTGAATCTTGATGTTGAATTTTTCCCTCAAGATTCAACATCAAATATGCTTTTGAGATGAAATCATGAATAAGAAAAAAAAACAAGTTTAAAATTAATATTAAAATTTGATGTTGAATCTTGAGGGGAAAATGATGAATGATTCAATCATCTTCATCATTTTTCCCTCAATATTCAACATCAAATCTGATTTTGAGATGAATAAGAAGAAAAAAAACAAGTTTAAACTTAGAAAATAAAACAAAAAAAATAAGAAATATGAAAAACCCTACCTTGTGCTTGAAAAATCTCTCCAAAATGCAGTAGAATCCTCTTCCTCCTCTTCTTCTTGCTCCTCACTCCTATCACACTTGCAATCACTTTTTTCACTTTTTCAATTAGACTTCTACAAGTTTTTCCTCCTCTTCAACTGGCTGCAAAAAAACCCAGTCTTTCAAAATGTGATTGAAATCACCAAATGAAATGGTTTTGTGTTGTTTTGGGGGAAGGGGTGGGGCCCACGTCATATTAGGGTTACCCCAAAACATAAAAAAATCTTAATTTATTTTTAAATTTTAAGTTTTTTACATCCCCTTAACTTGGGGCGACGGGAGACGACTAGACGTCTCCCCGCCTCCTGAGAAACGCATAGGCGTCTCCCAAGGAGGCATGGAGATGTGGAGACGTCTCTCAAGGAGACTTTGAGACATCTCCATGTCTCCACATCTCCTTGGGAGATGTGAAGATGTTTCCCCATCTCTGACGGAGCACCAGTGGTGGTGGTGGGACGGTGGGAAACGTCAAGTACCCATTTCCCTATCTCAGAAACATCCCTGTCTCTGAAACACGACCAAAAAGGGGGGAAACACGTTTCCGTGGAACATTGTTAGCATATTCAAATCTTGAATAGAAATGAATGAATTTGGAATCCATCATTAGTATATTCAAATTGCAAAAGTATAGATATAACTACAGTAATTGCACATAGCCAGATGATGGAACTTATGAGTCTAATACAAGGTTCTTCCTCCTCATCATCATCTTCCATATCTTAAAAAACATATAAATTTATGTGAGATAGGTGGAAGATGAATGCCCAAAATAATAATTTGGAGATCTAAGCACACAATAACTATAAATGATCAAAGATTTATCTCAAATTTTACCTGGCCTTCATAAAAAATAAATTGATGGGTGTTTAGCTGGAAAAACAAGTATGCCTTATAAGTGAGGATGACATTAGTGAGTTTGAGGATGGAGAGAGTAGTATCACCATGAATGAGTAAATGTTTGAAAGCCATAGGTAGCATGACACTCAAGGATACCATCATAAGAAGGCTGGAATTGATTCTAAATATAAGATAAGGAAAAAATCATATTCATATGAAAGAATAAAATGGCACATGTTCAATTAGCCTAGCATATCTAAGTAAACTTAATATAATAAAGTGCAATTAAATAAGAACACCAACAACCACTTAAGTGCAACTTAGGAGAAATTCGAAATATGAAATGGGTCTTGAAAAGTAGGGTTGATGAGATACCCATGAATAATAATGATGCCTCTCAAAATATGAGTAGGACAAAAGTCATAGGAAAATATTCTTCCAAGAGAGGATGAAGAGAGAGCATGTAATCCTCCCTTCAAGTAGCCTCATGCACCGATGGTAGATGATTGAAATGAGATGCAAAGGACAGTCCATCATCATAAAAAAATAAATCTCCCAAGTTAAAAATAAATAACAAAAAAGAAGTGTGTAGGATATCTTCGGGCATTCCTAAAATAAATATGAGGAAAGAAAACTTTGAATATATGGTGTCTCTAGAAGCTACTCAAATTTCTCCATTCTAGTGTTGAAAGATGTTATAAGAAAATTAGAGGTCTTAAGGGCCCAACAAAAAAATGAAAAGTTATAAAACAAATGTAGAACAAGATCCAAAGATAAAGATGAATCCTCCAAATGATGCTCAATGATCTCCAAGTCAATGCCAAATTGTGTCGAATGTTGATAAAATAAATCAAGTACAATGCAAAATTTAACTATAGTAAGCATACATGTATGATGCTCACCATAGGTAATATAAATAGACTAATGAGAATTTGGTACTCCTATAGGAGTTGTCAACATGAACAATAATTGAGAAATTTATGTGGAGTCATGAATAATTATAAAATTTTCCACTATAGAAGCATATGTAGGCAAGAAAAGAATAAGAGGAATTGGATATGTCATCATGACATAATGATAATGCAACTCCATAGGAGCTATCATAAAAGAGGTGATGGATTTATTCATTAGTTTTCTCCAAGTCTACAAGATGGGACTCACAAAATAAACATGCAATGTCTATTATGTACTCATCCTAAGTAGTTGTCTCTAGAAGACAATGAATTTGGTCCTACTACAAAGAATCATTAGAAGTTATGAATGTAAAAAAAATAATTTAAAAACTTAACGAGATGGAGATGAGATATCAATGCATGTCATCTAACTACATTTCTCATACCTAAAATATATAGTGATAGAAAAATATTTTTTAGTATGAACATATGATATAAATTTGTTGATGCCAAAATAGAAGAATCTAATAAACCAATAATATTATCTTGAATAAATTATTTCTAGTCATCAATTTACTTTAGAAGACATTAATTTTCCTCATATTTTTCTTCCTACAAGAACAACATTTGACCTTACATGATTTAGAGTGATTATGTAGAATACTCAAATGGAAAGAAGAGAATGAGACATGATTATCTCCTCTAAGATTACTTAATCATGAAAGCAACAAAAGAAAATAAAAAAGTATAGGATTACCTCGAGAATTAATATGATCATGAGACACCCAAAAAATTTATGATGATGGCATGCTATATACTTAGACCAATTACAAATGCCACTTTCCAAACCAATGATTTGGTCTTGATCTCAATATATTAAAAATTTCCAAAATAGGTCATAAAGTTGAAATTATAATTGTTATATAGAATGAGATAGACCATACAACACCAATAAAAAATATATTGGAAAGGATGCACTTTCAAAAAAATTACACCCAAAAAGGGTATCATATGAGCACAAACAAAGCCCCAAAAGCTTGCAAAATGAGAACTACTCAACATCACCTGTGAGAATCTAAAATTTCTGAAAAATTAGAAACAAAAATTAGGAACCATTTGCACCACTATGAAGCTCTTAAAAATTAGCCCATGTCAACAAAAAAACAAAAAAACAAAAAATATCAAGAATGGAGATTCTAAAGTTCAAAACAAAAAAATAAAACTACATTGAAGAGGGGTTAGGTTGGGAGGGAAGAGGAATGTTAAGCCCTAAATCCTATATATTTTCTTTGCCTTCAAGGCTAGAAATTTTTCTTCAAGAAGGTAAATATAGGATCATCCATAGACCTAGGATGATTAAAGACTAGATGTGAGAATGGATAATATCTCCTACACTTTGCACTCAAGTTAAACTCAAGAGGGTGTTCTTATAGGTCATCTAAACAAGTTATTATTTTAGTTTAGAATGACTAATTCGTGTATCAAATAACAACTATACCTAATTGCATTCTTGGCTCCTAAAATATTCACTAAGTCAAGACAATACTAGTTACAATAAACATTTTTTATAGCTGATTTTATACCTTGACAAATTTATCTTCAAATGAAAATATTTTTACTTTTTATAAAAAATGATTTATTTCAAGAATTTTTACATTTAGAAAGGTAAAATCATACTAGAGATAATTCTCTAGATGTTTATATTTAGTTTAATCTCACTTAACAGTAGTCTCTAGTTATATTGTTAATTAATGGACAATATGCACATTTTTTGTACTTCTAGATTCTTGTGAACTCTAGTAAAATATTCTAGATTTTTTATAAGTGTGGAAGATCAAGTTCTTCATTGAGTAGTTGTAGAGGTCACTACTAGATATTAATGGTGAATAAAAGTCAATTTCATAATTAACACTTGAAACTACGTGTAAATATGCCTACATTAGGTCAACAATGCATTTGGATGATAAAATTACTATTCTAGGAATTAGGGCAACCAAACGGGTCATAAATGACATTTGAGACTATGTAGGGGAATAAGTGAAAGCTACAATGAAAATGGTAGGAATTATGAACTATCAAGGCTCAAGGAAAATTCATTTTAGTCTAGGCATCAAAACTTGGACATGGCAAGGAACACAAGCCATTATGGTACATTAAATGGAGGAAATCTAAATGAGCAATATTGATAAAGTGTTACATCCCGATTGTATAGCTACTAGGCTAATAGAATTGAATAAGGATTATATGTTTGTAAAGGAAATTTTATGAATAAATAAAGATATGATGCGCTTTGTTGTCAATATGAGTTTTGTACATTAATGATTGTCTCATTCTTATGTTGTTCAATTGATGTTAATCATGGTGAAAAACGTGCATTATGAGGTTAATGTGTGATGTTTTTATATCTTATGAAATTTATATGTATTGCTATTTTTGTGAGCATTTGACTGCCGTGAGTTTATAACTGTGGATGTAGGTATGAGAACCAGTCCTCCAGGCAAAGGGGAAAAATCACTTGGGAGAGGGGTATTGGTCATTTACTCGGTAATGTTAGTCAATTGAGCATGCACACACATCATGAAGGGTATAAAGGAATCAAATCAGATAGGATTAGTCTTGATAAGTCATCCATAGGCTTAGGAGTATGACTTACTTCCTTATGCTTTATGAGTTATGATTGTTTAAATGTCAAACTTACTATACTGTGATTTCCTGTATAAACGAAGTAGATGATATGTGATAAAGGTCAAGTGGGTACGTATACACATGTATACATTGTGTACACGTATCTAAATGTATAGACATATCAATACGTACATACGTTAAGCAGATGGATATGCTCGTACACATGTGTCGACATGTATATACGCATACATACATATACACAAAAGTATATATGGTAATACGCATGTTTATACGTACACATCCCGCCTAATATATGTGATTTAGATAATATTTCAATTATTATTGTCTAGGAGATTTACATATATATTTATGTATAAATGTATATATTAATAATGTGATTATAAATATATACATAAATACATAAGGAATGTGTAAATACTTATACATTTATATATTTTATAAAGTATATGTATTAATATTAATATTAATATATGCTTATATATAAATATATATATATACATTACGAAAATAATGTCAGGAAAATATATATATATATATATACGTTTATATATATATATAGATATATTAATATTTAGTAAAATACATATATATAAAATATGCAAATATATAATATTAAAAATTTAAATAAAAGAAAATATTTGCAAATGTTTAAAAGAATAAAACATTGAACTTTATTTCATAAAGGATAAAAAAAATGCAATATATAAAGGAAGGAAATATTTGAAAGGTAGCTACTAGAAATATTGGAACTCATAAAAGATATTGCAAAAAGGATCGAACTTTTCAAAAAGGGAAATATTCGAATGCAAAACTTTTAAAAAAATTAAATGAAATACAAATATGAACTTTCCCGTGAAAATGAGGAAACTATCTGCACAGCAAATACGCAGGAAGAAAATTTCAAACTTGAAAGTAGGGAAATGGAATCAAGATTTATGTGCTGTAGCAAGTAGAACCTTGACCTAAAACGCAGCAAGTAAGTCATTTAATTTCATGCGACTGGCAAAGGACGTGTTACCTATAGGTGGCATTTTTGATGATTTGAGTTGAAGAATTCTTCGATTGTTGGCTCAATGAGGTCGAATCACTCTTTTAAAACATGACTTAGGGTTTATATACATGCCAAGTGACGTTTTGACTGAGTAAACATGCCTGGTTGTCATTTTGCATGCCCAAAATAAAGGATTATGTTGCTTATACGACTTATAAATACTCCCCTGCTATCCATTTGAAAGGTATCTTGTGCAAATTAACTTTGGCATATTGGAGAGTTGTTATTTTAAGTTTTCAAGTTGTTGTTAAGAGTTGTTAATGTTGCATTGCATCATAATCTTTATAGTGAGAGAATTAGAGTCTGTTTCAACTATAATTTTTGGACTGTGTTAAATTATCATTAGGGAGAAGTGAATAGCAATTTTCCAGTGGAGAAGTTTAAATTAGGGAGTGTGTTTTGGGAAAGAGTTTCTACGTTTGAGAAAGAGGAAAAACTACAATCTTCCATCTTCATTTGAAAGCTGCTGCCAGAACTGTGTTGGAAAGAAGCTCAATTTTACAGGCATGTTATCTAAATTGGGATTCTTGCTTAAATGATATTTTTTTTAATTCTCAAGTTGTTAGTTGCAATTGGTATGATATAAGTAAATCGTTCTTAGCATTCAAATATTTTTTGATAAGCATGTAGAGAATAAATGCTTAAGGGATTTCATTATAAATGAAGGGTAAAAAATTAAGGGATATCAATGCAACTAAGGGAAAATGCTTGAGCAAGTCAATATAGTTAATTGACAGATTTAAAGAAGTTTTTTATAGAAAATGGGGTTTAAAGAAGGGAATCAATTTGTTTTAAGGGTTTAAGGATAACTTAGCTTTATATGCATTATGCTTTGAAGGAAGTGTTTGTGCATTTGCTTGAATTTACAAAATTGTATGATCTCCGTATATGGAGAATACGTAGAGTAAATATTATCTTCTAGGAATGAAATGACGTCAAACTAAGCATAATCCTAGCTTATATTATTAGGTTAACACTAGCAATCTTCACTCCTAGGATAAAGATTTTCGGAAACAGGAGTTAGGATATTGGATTCTTGATTATGGACTCATTTCTAGTAGATTGTTTGAGGTAGGAAGTCTGGGGTAAACTGAACCCATTGAAGGACATAGCCTACGCATAGAGTAAGGTAGCCCAAAGTCAAATCGGCCCTGAGTAGTGTAAGTGATAGATGACTTACTCAGTCGTTTACTGAACCAAAAACACTATGGCCATAGTAATGTAATGTACCTACATCCTCTTAGATTGGAAGATGATTACATTGTCAGTTCACAGTGATCCAAAGAGTACATACTAGGTTGGGATTGTGAGATACAAGAATCTAGTTATGTAGGACACACCACTATGCTCAGTTGGTTAATGGAATCGGTTATTCAACCAATCTCTTCGACGAAGGGAGGGCTATTCATTGGAAAATGAATGTGTGGGGGACCGCATTATTAGTCCGTGGTTGGCAGAAAAGCACCTGAGTGATGTTTCTCCTCCATGTTCTGACATCTGAAGAACCAAGATTTGAAAGGGAAGATCCTAGATTGTCTTACTTATATTTGTGCAAAATTTGTTTAAGCTATGTATGTATTCTTATGCTTTCGTACTTTGTTAGTCATTTTGAAATGGTAAAAGTTATTTTATGTGGAAAGCTTTGTAATTGAATTTATATGATGTATTTCAAATTGAAAAGAAAAGAAATTTTTTTATTACTATGTTATTTACTCGTTTACTTTTGTTAAAAGTTAGAAAATTAAGAAATTTTATTTTACGTAGAGGTTTACTCTGGAACCTATGAGCTCATTAACTTTCCCTTTCCAACATTATCTCATGTTGTGAAAAATACTTGTGTCAAGATGGTGCATATAAGAATAACGGCTCGAAGTCTGTTATTGGAAATGAGCGCTACCTGAAAGCCAAGAAGGAAAAATAAGTTATTGTTAGAACCATTCAAGGAACCAATTACGACAATGCAATCTAGTTGAGTGATACAAAAACCTTCAGTCATGCACTTTCTCGAATTAGTCTTGAGAAGAGAAAGATGAAGATGGAGGCAATATATAACTACCTTCCTGCAGTTTTACCTGAGGAATCTAATATGTTACCACTCTCTAGAGATATGTCATTTGAAGAAAGTACAAACCTTGAACTTATCTTTAGGGATCCAAGGGTTCAACCACTACCTGAGGTTATAGAAATTTCTTCGAGTAAAGAGTCTGAAGGCTATACGCCAAAGACACCAGCAATGGAGAAATGGTCTCATGAACAAATGTCTGCGAACATTGTAGACAAAATTGTTGATGAACACCATAATGATATTGCCTCACGCAATTATGTATCGAACAATAAATCCGAAGGATACTACCCATTTTGGGATAGATATGAACAAATTAGAGATGAAGAAAACGAAAGAGATCAACAATTGTCTCAATCTGTAGGACATACCCCCTTAAGTTACGAGTCTAAGGGTGAATCTTACTCTCCTCTTGACTATTTGAAAAGTCCATCTATGTAATCGATGGAATATTGATTCCTATTAATATGAATAAAATGATGTTTTTCATCAATAATATCTATTGTGAACTTTGTTGTTTATATGCATGTGTTTTCTTAGTAAGTATATACTTTACTTATTAGTAAAATGATAGTAAGATTAACATGAATAAAATATTCAGGTTAAACAAATCTTATAATAATGGTGAGAACTTACGAAAGATCACGAAGCAATCTTGGAACTAATCGTGAAGGCAAACAAGAACCAACAGGAATGGAAGAAAAGCTAGATTAGATTATGGCGAGATTGTCCAATCTTGAAAAGGAAAAAATAGTTGAGATACCTATCGCCAATAATGAAGAGGAAATTTCTTCGCATGGAGAAGACATTAATCATAATCATGAGAAGGAGAAATCTCCAACTCTGTCTATTGAGAAAAAGAAGAAACAAGTGTCCACTGAGTTAACAAGGGATATGAAAAAGATATACCCTCCAAAATTTGATGGAAGTGTCGGAGGTGACGAAGCTGAAGTATGGTTAGTGCAAATGGAAAAGTACTTTGAAATAAGAAATTATGACGAAGTTACTAATGCAACTTGGGGTGCTTATCAGTTAGCAGGTGAAGCCTCTAACTGGTGGATGAACAAGAAACTAGAATTGAATATAAGCTCATGGAAATTGACATGGAATGAGTTTGTTGAAATATTCTGAAAGAGATGGTTACCCCAGCTCTTTATGACCAAAAGTTAACTGATTTTGAAGAATTGAAGCAGGGAAACATGATAGTACATGAGTACCAGGAGAAGTTTACTAGACTTCTTCGCTATGTTCCAATATACCATAAGGATGAACGTTTTCGTAGCAGAAAATTCATCTTAGGACTCAATAGTAAGATTGGCGGAGAAGTGGATATGCATGGACCAACTACTATGGATTTGGTATATGAAAAGGCTATGAAACAAGAACAGAAACTGAAGACAGACTCTACAAGGCAAGAAAGAAAGGAACACAAGAAAGAGGTTGAGTTTACTAATAAAATAGTTCCTAAAAAGGAAGAATCTATACAAGGTGTTACTAAATCAAAGGGAAAAAGATTTCGCTATGGTGGAAAATATTTCAAAAGAGATCGTAAGAGGAGAAATCCCAACGCTGGTAACATTAACAAAACAACTGAGAGTACAAGCAAAACTGGTGAAGCTGTTGTGAAAAGAGGTCCAAGATCGGGGTGTTTTATTTGCAAGGGAGATCATTATGCAAATGAATGTCCCAACAAGACTTCAAGAACTCAATCTCATGGCAATGCGCTACCAAGTCAGCAAGCAATGTTTCAATAGAGGATTCATACCGTTGTTGATGATCGTTAGGCTGAATATCAAGTAACGCCAATTGAGACACCAGGTACTTTATTTGGTTTGCCTATTTCTATTTTGATTGATACTGGTGCTACTGAAAACTTTATTTCTCCTAAGATAGAAAATCAATTAACTAGAAAGGCAAGACACATGGCTATGCCATGGAGTGTTGAATATGCAAACAACACAAGAGCAAGGGTGGACCAATGTCTGTTTGAGGCTAGAATAGAACTACCTAGTTCCGCAACCGAAGTCAATCTGTATGTTGCCCCTCTAGGATCCTATGATGTTATTCTAGGAATGAACTGGTTATGGAGACACAGAGCCATAGTGGATTGTACTACCAAGATAGTTGAATGTTTAGATGACTATGGTAACCAAGTCAAGATTCAGGGAGTACCTAGAGAAGTAAAAGTCAGGCAGATATCAGCAATGCAACTTCTTAGAGCTAAGAAGAAAGGATGCAAACTCTTTGCAGTAAAAATAGAAGATCTTGAGTATGAAAATAAAAAATTTGATTTTCATAGTCAACAAGAACTTGAATATGGAGAAATTGAGGAAAGTGGAAAAACGGATATGGAAAAATATCCCATTCTAAAGAATTTTTCAGATGTTTTTCCTGATGAACTACCTGGTTTACCACCAAAGAGGGTGTTTGACTTTTCCATTGACCTAGTTCCTAGATCTGAACCTATTTCTAAGGCGCCTTACATAATGACTGCTACAAAACTCATGGAGTTGAAGCACAATTAGATGAATTATTAACAAAAGGATTAATAAGACCAAGTGTTTCACCATGAGGAGCGCCTGTGATATTTGTCAAAAAGAAGGATGGAACTTTAAGACTGTGTATAGACTATCGTATGCTTAATAAGACTACGATTAAGAATAAGTATCCATTACCTCGCATTGATGATCTTTTTGACCTAATGAAAGGAGCAACCGTATTTTCAAAAATAGATTTAAGATTTGGATACCATCAACTGAGAATTAAAGATGAAGATATCTTTGAAACAACTTTTAGAACACGATATGGACATTATGAATTTACTGTATTAACTTTTGGATTGACAAATGCACCAACAACATTCATGAATCTCATGAACAGTGTATTTAGAGATTATCTAGATAAGTTTGTTTTAATTTTTCTAGATGATATTCTGATATATTCTAGAAATGAAGAAGAACATAGCAAACATCTAGAGATGGTTTTACAATGGTTAAGAGAGCATAAACTATATGGAAAACTATCTAAGTGCACATTCTATTAGAAAAAGGTCCATTGTCTGGGTCATGTCATTTTAGCAGAAGGAATTGCAGTAGATCTTGCCAAGATTAAAGTTGTAGTTCAGTGGCCTATACCCAAAAATGTATCTGAAGTGAGAATTTTTATGGGTTTGGCGGGATATTATAGAAAATTTGTGGCAAATTTCTCTAAAATTGCTTCTCCTATAACTTCATTACAAAAGAAAGGAAAAAGGTTTGAATGGAACGAAAAGTGTCAAAAAGCATTTGACCTACTCAAAGAGAAATTAACTACCACACCTATTCTTAAGATACCTGATCCTGAAGGAAATTTCATAGTCATAACTGATGCATGTGGAGAAGGATTAGGAGGAGTATTAATGCAAGACAGAAAAGTGGTTGCTTATGAATCTAGAAAGCTTAAGCCATATGAAATAAATTATGCTTCGCATGATTTAGAGTTGGCAGATGTAGTTCATGCTTTGCAAATGTGGAGACATTATTTTCTAGGAAGATCCTTTGAGCTTAAAACTGATCATAATGGTTTAAAGTATCTTTTTACTCAGCCAAACCTAAATGCTAGGAAAAGAAGATGGTTAGAGTTGATAGCTGATTATGACTTCAACATTAATTACATCAAAGGAAAAGAAAATCGGGTAGCTGATGCGCTAAGTCGGAGATGCCATATCTCTTTGATAGTAGCAATTCATACCGATTTTAAGGAGCAAATACTTCAAAAATGCAAAGATGATGAGTACTATTTACAAGTAAAGAAAGCACTAAAAGAAAATCCACAAGATTCCAGATATGAAGGATTTCAGTTTGAAACCAATGGATTGTTAAGGTACAAAGATAGAGTGTATGTACCTGATGTCAAAGAATTAAGAAATATGGTATGGAAGGAAGTTCGTGAAGCACCTTATTCTGGTCATCCTAGAGTGACGAAAATGATGGCAGATGTGAAACTCTTATATTTCTGGAAAGGAATGAAAAGAGACGCAACTAATTTTGTAGCAAGTTGTCTTGAGTGTCAAAGGGTAAAAGTTGAACATCATCATCCTGCAGGACTGTTATATCCTCATGAAATACTAGAGTGGAAGTGGCAAGTAATTAGTATGGATTTTGTACAAGGGTTACCTATGTCTAGAAATAGACATAATACCATACTAGTAGTAGTGGATCGATTGAAAAAAGTTTTCTACTAGGAAATTTAACTGATAGAGCACCAATTATTGCAATAAAGTTTGTACAAGAAGTGTTCAGGTTGCATGGAATTCTTGAGAAGATTATTTCTGATAGGGATGCAAGAATTACTTCTAGATTTTGGCAAACTTTGTTTTCTACACTTGGGACACAGTTAAATATAAGTTCAACATATCATTCGGAAATGGATGGGAAGACATAAAGGGTAAATCAAGTATTAGAAGACCTACTTAGGGTATATTGAATGGATCAACAATATAAGTGGGAGGAATACTTACCTTTAGTCGAGTTTTCTTATAATAACTCATAGCATTCTACTATAGGAATGGCTCCATTTGAAGCTCTATATGGTCGTAAGTGTCGAACTCCGATAAGTTGGGATAAACTTGAGGATCAAATAAGTCTTGGACCAGAAATGTTAGCAGAAATGGATGAGAAAATGAAGGTTATTAAGCAAAGGTTAGCAGAAGCTAATAGTCGATAGAAAAGCTATGCAAATGCCAAAAGAGTGCCCCGTAATTTTGCTATAGGTGACAAGGTACTTTTGAGAGTCAAACCTCATAAGAGTTCCATCAAGTTTGGGAAATCTTCTAAATTGTCTCCTCGTTATGTAGGTCCCTTTGAAGTCCTTGAGGGATTCAATCCTGTAACTTACCGAATCGCCTTTCCACCAGCTCTTGCCAAAATGCATAATGTCTTCCATGTGTCCTATCTTAAAAAGTACATTCCAGGAGATAGTCATGTTATTGATTGGACTACTTTACAGGTAAAGGATCCCAGAGTAACAACTCTCGAGCCCGTAAAGGTGTTGGAAGTGCGTAAAATTCATTTGCGCAATAGAGATGTCACTCAATGCAAACTTCAGTGGGATCAATACACGGAAGATTCGGCAACGTGGGAAGACTATGAGGAAATTCTACGAAAGTTTCCAAATATTCTCAAAGCTTTTGAGAATAATGAATAAAATTTATGTATTTGAATTTTTATGTTTGAAATAATACCTTAAGTCATTGGGGACGATGATTCCTAAGGGGGGGAGTATGTTACATCCCGATTGTATAGCTACTAGGCTATTAGAATTGAATAAGGATTATATGTTTGTAAAGGCAATTTTATGAATAAATAAAAATATGATGCACTTTGTTGTCAATATGAGTTTTGTACATTAATGATTGTCTCATTCTTATGTTGTTCAATTGATGTTAATCATGGTGAAAAATGTGCATTATGAGGTTAATGTGTGATTTTTTTATATCTTATGAAATTTATATGTATTGCTATTTTTGTGAGCATTTGATTGTCGTGAGTTTATAACTGTGGATGCAAGTATGAGAACTAGTCCTCCAGGCAGAGGGGAAATATCACTTGGGAGAGGGGTATTGGTCGTTTAACCGGTAATGTTAGTCAATTGAGCATGCACACACATCATGAAGGGTATAAAGGAACCAAGTCAGATAAGATTAGTCTTGATAAGTCATCCATAGGCTTAGGAGTTTTATTTACTTCCTTATGCTTTATGAGTTATGATTGTTTAAATGTTAGACTTACTATATTGTGATTTCCTGTATAAATGAAGTAGATGATATGTGATAAAGGTCGAGTGGGTACGTATACACATGTATACATTGTGTACACGTATCTAAATGTATAGACATATCGATACGTACGTATGTTAAGCAGATGGATATGCTCATACGCACGTGTCGACATGTATATACGCATACATACGTATACACAAAAGTGTATATGGTAATACGCATGTTTATACATACACATCCCGCCTAATATCTGTGATATAGATAATATTTCAATTATTATTGTCTAGGAGATTTACATATATATTTATGTATAAATGTATATATTAATAATGTGATTATAAATATATACATAAATACATAAGGAATGTGTAAATACTTATACATTTATATATTTTATAAAGTATATGTATTAATATTAAAATTAATATATGCTTATATATATATATATACATTACGAAAGTAATGTCAGGAAAATATATAAATATATATATACGTTTATATATATATAGATATATTAATATTTAGTAAAATACATATATATAAAATATGCAAATATATAATATTAAAATTTTAAATAAGAGAAAATATTTGCAAATGTTTAAAAGAATAAAACATTGAACTTTATTTTATAAAGGATAAAAAAAATGCAATATATAAAGGAAGGAAATATTTGAAAGGTAGCCGCTAGAAATATTGGAACTCATATAAGATATTGCAAAAAGGAGCGAAATTTTCAAAAAGGGAAATATTTGAATGCAAAACTTTTAAAAAAATTAAATGAAATACAAATATGAACTTTCCCGTGAAAATGAGGAAACTATCTGCGCAACAAATATGCAGGAAGAAGATTTCAAACTTGAAAGTAGGCAAATGGCAACAAGATTTATGTGTTGTAGTAAGTAGAACCTTGACCTAAAACGCAACAAGTAAGTCATTTAATTTCATGCGACTGGCAAAGGACGTGTTACCTGTAGGTGGCATTTTTGATGATTTGAGTTGAAGAATTCTTCGATTGTTGGCTCAATGAGGTCGAATCATTCTTTTAAAACATGACTTAGGGTTTATATACATGCCAAGTGACGTTTTGACTGAGTAAACATGCCTGGTTGTCATTTTGCATGCCCAAAATAAAGGATTATGTTGCTTATACGACTTATAAATACTCCCCTGCTATCCATTCGAAAGGTATCTTGTGAAAATTAACTTTGGCATATTGGAGAGTTGTTATTTTAAGTTTTCAAGCTGCTGTTAAGAGTTGTTAATGCTGCATTGCATTATAATCTTTATAGTGAGAGAATTAGAGTCTGTTTCAACTGTAATTTTTAGACTGTGTTAAATTATCATTAGGGAGAAGTGAATAGCACTTTTCCAGTGGAGAAGTTTAAATTAGGGAGTGTGTTTTGGGAAAGAGTTTCTACATTTGAGAAAGAGGAAAAACTACAATCTGCCATCTTCATTTGAAATGTGCTGCCAGAACTGTGTTGGAAAGAAGCTCAATTTTACATTCATGTTATCTAGATTGGGATTCTTGCTTAAATGATCTTTTTTTTTATTCTCAAGTTGTTAGTGGCAATTGGTATGATATAAGTAAATCGTTCTTAGCATTCAAATATTGTTTGATAAGCATGTAGAGAATAAATGCTTAAGGGATTTTATTATAAATGAAGGGTAAAAGATTAAGGGATATCAATGCAACTAAGGGAAAATGCTTGAGCAAGCCAATATAGTTAATTGACAGATTTAAAGAAGTTTTTTTTTATAGAAAATGGGGTTTAAAGAAGGGAATCAATTTGTTTTAAGGGTTTAAGGATAACTTAGCTTTATATGCATTGTGCTTTGAAGGAAGTGTTTGTGCATTTGCTTGAATTTACAAAATTGTATGATCTTCGTATATGGAGAATACGTAGAGTAAATATTATCTTCTAGGAACGAAATGATGTGAAACTAAGTATAATCCTAGCTTATGTTATTAGGTTAACACTAGCAATCTTCACTCCTAGGATAAAGATTTCTGGAAACAGGAGTTAGGATATTGGATTCTTGATTATGGACTCATTTCTAGTAGACTGTTTGAGGTAGGAAGTCTGGGGTAAACTGAACCCATTGAAGGACATAGCCTACACATAGAGTAAGGTAGCCCAAAGTCAAATCGGCCTTGAGTAGTGTAAGTGATAGATGACTTACTCAGTCGTTTACTGAACCAAAAACACTATGGCCATAGTAATGTAATGTACCTACATCCTCTTAGATTGGGAGATGATTACATTGTCAGTTCATAGTGATCCAAAGAGTACATACTAGGTTGGGATTGTGGGATACAAGAATCTAGTTATGTAGGACACACCATTATGCTCAGTTGGTTAATGGAATCGGTTATTCAACCAATCTCTTCGACGAAGGGAGGGCCATTCATTGGAAAATGAATGTGCGGGGGACTGCATTATTAGTCCGTGGTTGGCAGAAAAGCACCCGAGTGATGTTTCTCCTCCATGTTCTGACATCTGAAGAACCAAGATTTGAAAGGGAAGATCCTGGAATGAGTACTCTTGGAAGGAGAATATTGATAACCTAACAAAATCAAAAGACTTAATCACTTTAGTGGAAATCTTCAAGGATCAAATATTGAGGATGCTAATAAAATGAAATTGGGGTAAACTCGGGTCCAATACTCTAGAGATAAAAAAAAGTTTCTAATGAATTAGGTTTGTATGCTAGGGCTTGGTTGGATGGTATGAAGGTAACGGAAAGGTCAATACTAAAACTCTGAAAAAACATTGAGAACACTCAGAAAACATCTCAAGTGTAATTTTAATAGAATTATACATTTTTTTGATAAAAAAGGGCATGTAAAAGATAAAACTTAAGTAAAACATAGGAATAAATTATAACAATACAAATATTTCTTAGATTAGTTGGAGACAAGGGAAAAAGTAAACCTCAGTGAATAAAAAAAAAAGACTCAAAAAATATTTTGACACTACAAGATTGAGTCCCAATAGGATCTGATTAGGGACATGTGTCTCTTACATAAATTTTAATAATCTAGAACACTTTGTATTATACACTAAATTGGTGACCAAATAAACTAGAACTATGTCACACTTCATCATGACAAATAAGTGTCAATGACTATGCAATGACACACAACTAGGTATCTACAATGTAAAACATAAATAGAAGACAAAACATAATATTTATAAATCAAATTTAGCATCATTCACATATAATAATTCTTCAAGTTCTAGTCATGGATGGGTATCTCCATAAAATTTCCTTTCAAGTCTTTCAAATTATATGTCTTACCTCCATATATTTTTGTAACTTCATATGGTCCAAGCCATATAGGATCAAACTTGTCATGTTCTCTTTTTTCATTGGATCTTGTATTCCACATGAGGATTGAATCTCCAACCTAGAAGTCTCTTTGGAGTGCCTTCATGTTAAAAATTACTTTGTCATTTGGTTATTTGAGAATTTTTGTTCGTGTGTATGATCTCTTCTACTCTCATCCAACTCAACCAATTCCATCACCCTATGAGAAAATGCAACACATTCTTTGTCATCAATATCCTATAGCAGTGGCTACCCGAGCTATCTTAAATTGATTGAGATATTTGCATCTATCCCATAAGAAATATTGAATGGATCATGCCAATATCAACCTTATAGTTCAATTTATATTTCCACAATGCATACTTCATTTTATCATCCCATGTTTTTTTACTTAAGTCAGATTTCCTCATGATTATAGATTCATGAGACTTTTGTTGGTAGACTCAACTTGTTCATTACCTTGGGTATGATAAGGATACGAGAAGATGATATTCATGTCATACTCACTGTATAATTTTGAAACTTCATGTGATCTAAAGCATGTGGTATTATACACTTTGATTCTTGTAGGCACACCAAATCTAGTTATGACATTGTTTGGTGAAAAATTAATTACCACCTTAGATATAGCTTGTGGGTTGGGATTGCCTCAACCATTTTGGTGAAGTAATCAATTACCATAAGGATCTATTGTATCTATTTCTAAATTTTCCGTGTACCTCACCTATAAAGTTAACTCCCTAATGTTGAAAAGAAACATCCATAGCCACTATAAAAGAGGAAGAGAACCTTCAAACATTAGTTCACCAACAAACCTTTAATAAGTGTCACACCTACTCTCTTTCAACTACATCCTTGAACAAGGTAGGCCACCAAAATATTTCCCTAAGGATTTCAGTGCAATGGTTTTGGCCTTGAAATGTCCTCCATAGATGGCATAATATAATTCACCAATTACTTGGCTAGATTATTATTGGTTCAAGCACTTGAGTTGAAATCCACTTAGGTCTATTAACATCAAACTATCATGGATTAGCACATAATTATAGGACTATAGTAATAGGGTTCTCTTCTAGAATTCATTCATTTTGGAAACACACTTAATGTTCAAAATATATAAGATAATTTCTTTATACCACAAGTCTTTCTCAATGAGCAACAAATAAGTGTGTGACTAGCATCAATTTCATTTACTTATATTACCTACATAACCCCATGAAGAAAAATCATGCATACAAGCTTACAAAATAACCATATAGAAAGATCAAAGGAATGCTAGAATATAACATATGTTATACCCTAGGAAAACCCTCAAGAGGGAAAAACCCAACCTCCAAAAGCATCCATACTCAATGGATTATTTAGCAATGAAACATTAAAATACACTTACAAAGTCTCTATAAACATTTTTTAAACATCAAGCTCCTCCAATGCATCCTCCATGTGTCCAATCATGTATCCACGCATCCCATGCCATACTTCACATATGCACTCCTCAAAAGAAGACTCAATTCAATTTGACAACTAAGCCAAATGTTGGTGTAGGTTTTTATTTTCTTAGTGGGTTGATTTATTTTCCCTTAGTCCTAGGTTTTTCCTACACTTTTATTATGCTTTCTTAGGATAATAAAGTGAGTTTATCATTTAATAAATAGCAGATAAGTGATATGGTGTCCCCTTCCTTAAAGGGTGGAATACTTTCCACTTTTGGTGGTTAATTCCTATTGGTTGGATTTTCCACCTCCATCATCTCCTTAGTTCTATATAAACTCACTACCTAGCTTGTATTTTCATGTATACTCTTGCATATTCTAGCATTGTTGCATAGTTTGACATGCATGCACCTTGATGCATGTAGTCGTTATTCTATAGATTTGTTTTGAGCTCCTAATACAATCTTGTCATCTTGACATTTGCACATCTCTTGGAATCTTAGGTATGTAATTGTGTTATTTCATTTATAGTTTTATAGTTTTATAGCTTATCTCTCTCATAGAAGATCTTGGTTATTCAATCTATTTAAAATTTCTAACATGGTATCAGAGATTATATTTTGAAAGTTTTGAGTACTTGGATTCTTGATTAAGATATTGGATTTTTTTGTATGATCTTGTAAATTCATGTATGCTCTTCTCTTAAATTTCAATACGATCTAGATAATCAAAAAGGAATTATGAAGATCTGTTAATCATATATTTGCATGTGTGTTTTTGGTGAGATCTAGTGATTGTAGCTATTCTAGCTATAGTGATAGTATTTTTTACTATCCCATTGCATCTGGGAGGCTCAAGAAAGTTATATTTGGCTTTTGTTTCACTTAATTTGGCCACCATATGACATAGTAGCAAACAAGGGTTTGAAGTTTAGATTTGACAAACAATTTTTTTCAAGAGCATTTTTGGCCCAAGTGGACCTTTCCATTTGCTCAAATGGCCCAAAAACCTCCTATTCTCATATAAAATTTGTCTATTTTAGATGAATTTTATTTTTGGCAATTTCTTTTTGCCAAGGGGGTTGTCACTACAGGCTAAATTTAGTCATTTTTAAAAAAATCATAACTTTTCGCCATGATGTCTATTTTTGGAAAACAAGATATCGCTCAAAAGATAGAGATGATAAATTTCCATCCATTGAGGTATTGAAAAGAAAATTTTCCATTTTCTACCAAATATTGCAGGTTGAAGTTGTTTGTTTCTAATTTCTTTAACAAGCCATAACTTTCTCCATGGATAAGCATTGGAAAGGTATTGAATATAACTACATAGTTACAGGGCTATTTTTTTCAAAAAATTACTTTGTTTCATTTTGTATCAAAAATTATAATTTTGGGCATTGTGGGCCTATTGAGCATTGTATCTTGGAAAAGGCTTTGTAAATGCACTAATCATAAAGTGTCAACATTGTAATATCTTGGGAGGGTGAATTTTGAGACCAATAGAAATGGGGGTGTCTCTTGATGTCTCCTTTTGTATTCACTTAAAGTTTCATTTTTGTATCAATCTTGGGGGGATTATACATGTAATTTGTAATTGAAACTAAGATAAAGTGAAAGAGAAAGATCCTTATAAATCTCTTTATTCCCTCTTGTGTTATGTGGTGTTGTTAATGTTTCATTCTTTCTTTCTTTCTCTTATCTTAAACCCTAATCCACCTTTGTCTTTAGATCCTTTCTGATTTGTAATCATCTCATCAAGCTTTGTAGCACTCATTTTGAATTTGTCTTCATGACTCCTTGCTTTCTCCAAATTTGATCTTGGGTTTACCACTTCTTGTTCAAGCCTTGTACATTCCTCCTATTTGCTTTTCACCATTTCATTCAAACATACTTCAATTTTTTTCTTTTCTTCAACTTGCACTTTCAGATCAGTGATGTATTCATTTGGTTGCTTCAATGTTCACTGAATTTCTTATGCCTTTCTCTGAACTTCTTGATTTTCTCTCTCAATTTTTTGATACATTCATTTGTTTCTTTGATATTTTCTTTCAAATCTTTGTTTTCATCTTCAGTCTTTTCAAGGTCTTCAAGGGAAACTTTGAGTTCTCCATCTTTTTCAAGCATGCAATCTTCTTCTATGATTCCAACTATAGGAATATCTTCTGGAGGAGTAGGAAATTTTCTATCATCCATACATGTTCAACTTCCAAGATCTTCCCCAAGTGGTTAATCTCCTTCCAAGGAACAGGCTTTGATACTAATTGTTGAACACCCTAAATATTGAGAGGGGGGTGAATCAATATTCTCTTAAACCATTCAAATATTAAACATCCAATCACCAAAGCATATTCAACTGTAATAAAGAAAGAAAGCATGAAACATTAACAACACCACATAACACATGGACACCTCATAAATATCTTTATTCCCTCTTGTGACACTTGTCACAAGGATGATCTTTCCACCAATATTCAAATCGCAACCCTCCATCAAACTTTGCATCTTTTCCCTTAGTGTTTCCCATGATAAATCTATAAATTGAGACCTCTTTTCTTCATTTTTCATCACTTCATGGCCATACCAAACTTACACTACCATTTTTATCATGCAATCTTGAGTTACTATTATGTTGTGTTAATCAAGAGTAATCCACATTCATACAACTGCATTCATCACACAATCTAAGCACATAAAGTGGAGATTTTGAGTGCACTTCACTTTTCACTCAATCATAGGAGCAAGGTAAACAAGGTAAAATATTTTTTAATTTTTCAATCTTTTGTGTTCATTCATCTTTTTTATTTTCCTTGTTTTCACACATCAACTTAGAATAGTTTTTTTTTAATTTTGGTAATATTAGCATTGTTTGTTCTATCACTTCTTCAATAATTCAAAACCTTTATCTTCCACCAATTTCCAAGTGGTAAGACTTGAAAGAGTTTCTCAAGAATCAATTTTACCCATATGCTACGTTGAAGA
The DNA here is from genome assembly GCA_007258455.2 of Sequoia sempervirens. Lineage (NCBI taxonomy): Eukaryota > Viridiplantae > Streptophyta > Pinopsida > Cupressales > Cupressaceae > Sequoia > Sequoia sempervirens. The sequence goes on along the minus strand of VDFB02026505.1, from coordinate 208 downwards.
GAGGGACAACTAATTTAAATTCTACAAGAAAATACAAGTTCAAATTTCACAAGAGTAAACAACCCAACCCTAAAACAAGGTGGTTGAACTTGGTAAAAATTCTATGGATCATGAAGTGGTAGTGAGATATATGTGTGGGTTATTTTGACACTTGAAGGGGGTTCATTTTGATGTCCAAACTTAAGGAAATTGATGTGGTTTTGTTAAT
>VDFB02026503.1:0-12008 GCA_007258455.2 Sequoia sempervirens | reverse complement strand
GAATCTTTTCATAACAAGTAGATGCTTCGGGCCTTGAATGCTACTTTTCTTGTCCTCATTCCTAAGAAGGAGGGTGCTGATAGGTTTGATTTCTTTAGACCTATTGTGCTATGTAATGTGGTGTATAAGATTATTACGAAATTGATTAAAGAGCGGCTTAAATCTTGCTTGCCTGTTGTTATTTCAGAGGAACAAGGAGGTTTTGTGGCAGGTCGACAGATTCTGGATGGGGTGGTGATCACCTCGGAGGTCATTCATTCCATGGTGATCTCTAAGGAAAGTTCTATGTTCATCAAGCTGGATATGGCTAAAGCTTATGACAGAGTTAAATGGAGTTTCCTTCAGAAGATTTTGTTGGCCTTTGGGTTTTCTTCTGATTGGGTCAGTTGGACTATGAGTTGTGTGACTTCCTCCTCATTTTCTGTCATTGTGAATGGTGAACCTTCAGAGCTATTTGGTGCTACCAGGGGCCTTCGTCAGGGGGGCCCACTCTCTCCCTATCTATTTATTATTATGGCAAAGGGGTTGGGTCGCTTTCTTAAATCTCAGGTCTCTCGAGGTGTGATTCATGGTTGGCAGTGGGGGATGGGTCTGCCTACTCTTTCTCACCTCCGATTTGTGGATGACACCTCTCTTATGGGGTTGGCTCGTCTTCGTGAAGCTGAATCCTTTAGGAAAGCTTTGGACATCTACCTTGCTGCTTCGGATCAGAAAGTTAATGAGCAAAAGTCTTCCATTTTTTTCTTTAATACTCCTTTGGCCATCCAAAGGAGGATTGCTGCTATTTTGAGGTTTCAAATTGGATCTCTCCCCTTTGTCTATCTAGAGATTCCTCTTGCCGTTGGTTGTCAACCGAGATCCTCTTGGCAGATGTTGCTTGATAAGTTGAGGAAGAAGGTAACACATTGGACTCATCAGTGGTTGTCTACTGCTGCTAGAGTTACCCTCCTTCAGTCTGTTATCCAAGCCCTTCCCATCTATAGGTGTTTTGTTCAATCGGCCCCTATGTATTTCCTTCAGGAATTTGATGCTCTCTCTCAGCAATTCCTTTGGAGTGGTAACTTGATGACTTCGAAGTGGAGCCTTGTTAAATGGGATTCTCTATGTAGACCTAAGCAAGAGGGTGGTCTCGGTTTATGCTCTTCTATTTTGAATGGGCAAGTTCTTGCGGCAAAGCTTTACTGGCGCTGGTGTACTAATCAACACCAGTTGTGGGCCCATGTTCTTAACTATAAGTATCTTCGTGGTGTTGCTTCTTTGAGGTTCCTTGCTATCCTCTGGAGGGGAGTGGTTCTATGATTTGGTCTACTCTGAAAGTGGGAGCTCAGTTGATTAAGCGGGTGCTTTTTTGTATATGTCACTCAGGATCACAGGCTCTATTTTGGTGGGATTCTTGGGATGGTCACCCACCTATTCTTTATGCTTTTCCTCATCTTCAACCCCTCTATGATGTTTTTACTGCTGCTGGTTGGGACACCATTGAGCATTACAAGATTGTTGAGCATTGTGGCTCTGTTGTTTCTTTTCGCTGGAAGCACCCTTCTGAGTGGCCTCCTGGGGGCTCTGAGGGGGATAGGCGGGAGCTTGCTCAACTTTTGGCTTCCCGGGCTTGTAATTTGCTGAGGGGACCTGATATTTTAGCTTGGGATGGTTCTGATATGTCTGGGAAGTACTCTGTGTCTACTGGCTATAAGTAATTAGGTCTACAGTTGTTTGGGGATATTGAGGTCCCTTGGTGGAAGTATGTTTGGCATAAGTTGTCTTGGCCCAAGTGCAATTTCTTCATGTGGTTGGTGGCTCAAAACCGGTGTCTTACTTGGGATAATTTATGCAAGCGGGGTTTCCAGGGTCCCTCTTGTTGTGTGTTGTGTCATCAGGCTGAGGAGTGTGCTTCTCATCTCTTCTTCCAGTGTTCCTATGCTTGAGAGATTTGGCATCATTGGTGGTGGGTGTGGAATGTGCCATGTACGCATGTTTCCTCTTTGGCTGAGTTTGTGGATTGGGGGAGTAGGGCCCCTGTTTCTACTACCTTTCTTCAAGCTTCTTGGGCGATTGGCCCATCCTTCATTATTTGGAATCTTTGGTTGGAGAGGAATCGTTGGATTTTTCAGGATGTGATGATGGGGGCCCCTCGCTTGTGGTGGAAAATTTTGCATTCTGTGGGAGAAACGATCGCGGCTAAGTGTGATCTGACTGATTCGATTGCTCCTTCTGATGTTGGTTGTTTCAACCACCTTCATCTTCCTCCTTCGCACCGGCAGCTTATGTGCAACAGGTGTAGGCATCTAACACCGAAGGTGAATAGGGAGGGAAGATGGTCTCCTCCTCATCAAGGCATCCTAAAAATTAACACTTATGGCTCTTCTCGTGGAAACCCTGGTCATGCTGGTATTGGTGGTGTTGGTCGAGATAGTTCTGGGGATGTTCAATTTATTTTCTCTATTTATAAGGGTCTTCATACTAATAATCTTATGGAGGCTCAGGAAATTTTACTAGCTATGGAGCATGGTAGTCAGTTGGGGTGGCACAAGATTATTTGTGAATCTGACTCCTAAGTTGTGGTGAACTTGCTGAATAGGCAGAGGTTAGATGATGTCAGTTGGCACCTAGCTTTGATTATTGAACAAATTCTCAATCTTTGTGTTTCTCTTGAGTTTGTTACTTTCACTCATATTCCTAGGGAGTGGAATGGTGTTGTTGATTGTTTGGCTAAATGGGCTTCTGATCATTTTCATGATTGGAATTTGGTTGATCGGGGTCAATTACCCCCTGATTTGTCTCAACAGTTGGACCATTTGGTGGAGCTAGATAAGGCTTTGTAATGACTTTGCTCTATAATTTTCTTGTGTTTTAATAAAATTTTTACCCCTCTTTTATGTTAAAATAAAGGGTTAGAAAAGGCAAACCAAGCACTCATCCAAACTTTGCAAAATATGGAAAACTCAATCAACAACCTGAAAAATAACTCCTCAAATAGGAGAGATGTAAGTTCAAATCATTCAGAGGCTAATAATGGGCCATTCACATAACCAAGGAGGATGGTCCTATAAGGGAGGAGGAGATGGATCCAACACCAAACAACAATGAGGAAATCATTAGAGCATATAGAAATCTTGAACCCGAGCTTAGGGAACTTGTGTCATTTAGGGAATTTTGTGAAGCCAAGAGGCATGAAGCCCCTAGACAAGGAAAGAAGCCACTAAATAAAGATTTGAGGTATAAAGTGAACAAAGTGACCTTGCTGAATTTTAATGGCTCAAACAAAGTCACTGCACATGCTTGGTTGCAAAAGCTAAAATGACAGAAGAAGATGCACTTTAATTTTCTATCTTACATTTAGAAGGCTTAGCCCACGAATGGTGGCACCATGGAATCCACCCAAGGCCACCAAAATATAACCTCATATGAAGAATTCTCACAAAAAATCATTAAGAGGTTTGATATGAAATATCCCCAAGAATATTTTAAAAGGCTCACTCAACTAAAACAACAAGAAATAGTAGAAAACTATATAACTAAATTTCAAAAAATCTCAGTTTGAGTTTCAGGGATAGGGGAAGATAGACTCACATACCTTTTTGTGGAGGGACTAAAAGAGTCACTTAGAGGACTAGTAAGTTCTCTTAACCCAATAAATCTTTAGGATTCCATAGAGAAATCCTTAAGGCTATAAATTTCATTAGCAAGTAATAAAACTACAAACAACCATAACAAGCATTCTCACAAAAAAGATAATCCACGTCGTAATCCCCTCACTAGGAGGGAACAAGATGAACTTAGAGAGAAAAATTTATGCTTCACATGTAAAGGCCCATGGGAGCATGGGAACACTTGTGAAAATAAAGAAGACAATAGGAAGAAGAACCATTTTCGTCGTTGCAATGCAGAGTGGTCACCTAAGCATAAATGTGAAAAGAGGGGTTGAGCCCACAAGATAGAGGCAACCACCAATGAAGAAACAAAGGAAAATGTATGCAAGGAAGAAAGGTATGAGAGAGATGAACATGTAACTCTTGCTACAATTATACAAGCTTCAAAACACCATCCATTTCACATTAAGAGTACCCTTTAATAGGGCCAAAGAGTCATCACCCTTCTGGATAGTGGGGCATCCCACAATTTCATAGATGAAAGATTAGTTGCAAAAAGGAAGTTAAAGGCACAATAATTCAAGGGATTCACAACAGCCAAAGCCACGGGAGCTATGGTCTAGTGCACAAAAGTAGTTCCCCAACTAGAGAAGATCTTGGGAAATCACCCCATCAAAGAAGACTTTTATGTAGTGCCTCTAGATGAAAATGTAATATTGGGTACCCCATGGATCTATTCCTTGGGATGCTTTATGTTTGATCTTCCTAACTTGACACTTCATTTTCAACACCAAGGACAAGAAGTTACCTTAAAGGGACTGCCCGATGGATCACCCCAAGTAGTCTCTTGCAAAAGAATAGAAATAATTTTGAATCGGGGTTAAGGAGAATGGGAAACATAGTGCATGATATTAGACAAGTCAACTCCTCAAGGAAAAGCCATCCGCATTGACATACAACTTATTATGGGAAAACACAAGAAGGTTTTTGGTGATATTCCACCCAAATTTCCACCCAAGAGGGGCTTTGAACATATTATTGAATTGGAAGAAGGGGCGAAACAAGTAATCACCACCCCTTACAAACATCCGCAAAAATACAAGGAAGAAATAGAAAAGATGATTAAAGAACTTCTAGAAATGGGGCACATCCGACCTAGTTCGATCCCCTTTGCCTCATCAGTCGTGCTTGTTAAGAAGAAAGATGGAGCCATGAGAATGTGTATTGATTATAGGGCTTTAAATAAAAAGACCATAAAAAATCGCTACCCCATTCCTAGAGTGGATGAACTCATAGATGAACTTCATGGTGCCAAGTACTTCTCCAAAATTTACTTAAGATCAAGATACCACCAAATAAGGATGAGGGAGGAATACATTCCCAAAACCACTTTTAGGTGCCACTATGGGCATTTTGAGTTATTTGTTCTTCCCTTTGGGTTAAAAAATGCCCCTACTACCTTCCAGTCATGTATGAATCACACCTTCAAAAAATAGTTAAAGAAATTTCTCCTAATATTATTTGATGATATATTAATCTACAACAAAACATGGGAGGAGCATCTTAAACACAATGATGAAGTCTTAGAGATATTGGAATGAGAATCATTATATGTCAAAGCATCAAAATGCGAGTTTGGTTTAGATGAGATTCTTTACCTAGGGCATGAGATCAATTCCCAACGAGTTAGTGTTGATGAAGAAAAGATCAAAGCCATCAAGGAATGGCCTAAACCAAAGACCCTAACTCAACTTAGGTGTTTTGTGGGTCTATGTAGCTACTACAAGCATTTCGTGAAGAACTCTAAAATAGCCACCCCACTTACAAACTTAACCAAGAAGGGGTCCTTTGTGTGGAATGAAATAGCACAAGGGGCTTTTGAAAAACTCAAGGTGGCAATGTGTACATGTCCTATCTTAGAAATATCGGACTTCACTCTACCTTTTGAACTTCAATGTGATGTAATGACCCCTTTTTCTGAGGAGGCACTTAAACCTGAATCTGACACTCAAAGTGTTTCTCAAAAGACATTAGAATAGTTAAAGATCAATAAGTTTCAGTGATAATATCTAATAAGATCAAAGATGGTACAAACATTTCATTTTGTCAAAGATTTACTCATTTCTCCCTTATCACTCCTATGAATGATTCTTTCTATATTATATTTCATAAGTGCATTAAGGTAGATATTAAACGTCTTTCAAGATCCCATACATGGAATTCTATTATATCATTTAGCATCATAGTGAGTGAATAGAGTCGTTATTACTTATAGGGCTCAATAATTGCTACAAGCATAATTATCGGTTAGTCGTAAATTATATATTAGATATACATATATTATCTTATATATGTTGTATGCATCCCTCATCTATGAGATATTTATGAGTCTCTCTCTCTCTCTCTCTATATATATATATATACTTATCAATTACCAAAATATGTTTACCAACATTTGAATCATATATATATATCTAGAGAATATATCCTATTTGATATAATTATATTTATTAAACATCACCCTTACTAAACTCTTAATTCATTCCTTTATTACCATTATTTACTCTTTGATTGGTTTCCAATATTATTGTAATAATTTATTTATAATAGACATTACTTACCTATTATTTAAATTTTGTAAAAAGCTTACCATACCATCTGTTGATTGGACTGTCGGTATTTCTCTTCATCTTACGATTTTCTTTATTTACTTATTACCTCCAACCGCGTTGATCTCCCTTTATGCTAATCATTTCCATCTTCATATATTTTATTATCTTTAAAGATTACCTTGAAGATCATCACTTATTTTTCCTTCACTCTCTACAAGGGAATTTCGCAGCTCCTTCCAAAAAGGCCGATAAGCATTAAATTGGAGAATAAGCCGATAAAATTGCCTGTTTGAAGATTACGACTGTGAACCCAGGTGGTGCTTAGCTTGTGATGATCAGGTGGAAAGTCACAACCCTTCCAAACCGTGGTGTTTTAGTGACTTTCTCCTCATTCGATGCCTTTGCCATTAAACAATACTTGTCTTTATGTCCCCCAAGAAGGCAGAGAGTTATGACACTTGACAGAGGGATGTGTCTCTTGGTATTGAGAGGATCATCTGAAGGATTATGAATTTGGTTTCTTTGAAATACTAACCGCTCTGAGAGTATATCCAATATTGCCTCTCCAAACCCGCATTAGAGACTTATTCATGCTTTAGACCAATCCCATGATACTTGGAGACACTCGATCCCTTCTGAGTCCACAGTCCTCAAAAACTCCTTCACTAATATTTGGCGTGGGTTTCTTGTGCAGCGATTTGCTTGTTTCCCGAGCTTTGTCATTGGCTTCTTGTGCAAGACCCAAATGATATAATTTCTTTCAACTATATTCCCTTTCCTTATTTAAGCAAACCATGCTTTGTTTGTATGATATTATGTATTATCTTATGCTTATGTTTTTATATTAATATATATTATATGCTTACTTTAGTATTATAACTATAAATTGATTTAATTGAATATTTATAATTTAATCATAATTATAATGTTGTTAATTACCTAGTGGCAATAATAATGTTAATTTATATATAATATTATCTAGATAATAAATATAATAGTATTTGAATTGCTTATATATATATGATATTCACTTAGATTTTCATTTTATTTATTTATTAGTATTTCATTATTTCATATTTGGGTATTAAAATTTTGGGGAACATGACATGTGATGCCTCAGGGGAGGGAATTGGGACTGTTCTTATGCAAAAAAGACACCCAATAACTTGTGAAAGCCGCAAACTTATGGAGACTGAAAGACACTATTCCATTTATGATAAAGAGATGTTGGCCATCATGCAAGCCTTGGCCAAGTTCTAACAATACTTGGTTTGTGGGAAATTTAATATCAAGATAGATTATAATAGCTTAATATTTTTCATGAATTAGGACTTGAACGACCGCTAACAAAGGTGGGTAAGCAAAATACAAGCTTACAATTTTGATATTGAATATGTTAAAGGAACTACTAATGTGGTAGTTGATGCCTTATCCAGAGGAAAATACAATCACTAATATCATTGGAAGTTGGAGGAATGATATTATTGCAAAATATACCAAAGACCCTCAGGCTCAATAAATACTTGAAGGAAATGCACCCAATAGTGAGTATAAGGTAGTGGAAGATATCATTTTGTATAAGGATAGAATATTCCTTGTGCCTCACTCCAAGATAAATGAGAAAATTTTGAAGGAATACCATGATTCCCCCTTGGTAGGACACCCTGGATATTAGAAAACTTACAAGTAGATATGGGAACGATATTCATGGAAGGGCCTCAAAAGGGATGTGGGAAAATATGTTCAAGAATGTATGACTTGCCAGAAGAATAAAATAGAACTAAACCATCCAGCGGGGTTGCTACAACCACTACCTATTAGAAACCAAAAGTGGGAAAGTGTTTCAATGGATTTCATCACTAGATTGCCTAAAGTATAGGGAAGGGATTCATTTTTGTGGTGGTAGATCGGTTAACTAAGTATGCTCATTTATTTCCAATATCCATCGAATACAGAGCACCCCAAATAGCTGAAGTGCTTTTTAAGGAAATCTTTCAGTTGCATGGTTTACCTCAGAATATAGTTAGTGATCGCGATAGCCGATTCCTTAGCCAGTTTTGGCAAGAACTCTTCAGGCTCATAGGTACTAATCTTACTCCAAGTACTAGTTATCATCTTCAAACCAATGGGAAAACATAAATTGTGAATAAATGGTTGGAAGGATACTTGAGGAATTATGTTACCAATCAACAAAAATCTTGGGTTAAATGGTTGTACTTGGGAGAATACTGCTACAACACTACATACCACATGTTCATTAGAATGAGCCCATTCAAGGCTCCCTACGGGTATGAAGCAACTACCTTCAGAAGCTTAGTCACTTAGGATAGTAGAGTGTCAAGTGCCAGTGATTTCATACAACAAAGCATGGATATAATGAAATCTCTCAAAGATAATCTTCATCATGCTCAAAATCAACAAAAAAAGTATGCAGACCGAAATTGGGTCGAAAGAACATTCAAAGTTGGAGATTTGGTTTTTTTGAGACTCCAACCCTACAAGTGGTCTTAAATTAAAGTGAGTGGTGTAGAAAAATTAAAGCCTCGATTTTATGGTCCCTACAAGGTCCTAAGGAAAACAAGTGAAGTGACCTATGAATTGGAGTTACCAAGCAATAGCAAGGTTCACAATATTTTTCACATGTCCAGACTTAAAAGGGTTCTTGGGCAACGAGTTACTCCATGCGCAAAATTACCACCCCTTGATGACGAGGGTAGACTTGTTTTGGAACCCGAAACTATCCTAAACATTCGAGAGAAAAACTTGAGGAAAAAAATTATCCCTGAATACTTGATTAAATGGAAGGGGTTACCTGAGGAAGATACTACATGGGAAGGTGAAGAGATCTTAAAACATCCAAGTTTGAATTTTTCTTGAGGACAAGCAAAGCTAGGAAGGGAAAACTGTCATAAACCTCAAACTTGTGAAAAACTAATATGAATGTTGTCAAGCTAGTAACAAAATTGAAATGTAAATCATTGTCATTCTAAGGTATTTATGATTACCCCTCATAATATTAAATGTTATTAACAATGTCAAACTATTTACCAAACAAGCATTGTAAAAATAATCGTATTACTAAATATAGTGAAATAGCAAAATAGTAAAATGAACATGGACTTAAAATATTACCAAGTATCAATTTGTTAAAGCATATAAAAATTATTATAATAAATATCTTTTGGAGAAGACTCTTGTGTAGCAAACTTGAATTGGCGGTTAATCTTCAGATGCTCTTTCAAGAAGATGCGACCACTTAGAAAGGTCACATCCTACAGTAGGGGTCATGTCCTTAAAGGCGATATAAGAAGGCCTCTCGCATGAGAAGAGAGAATCATTGATGAAGAATAGGATAGCATGCAAGGGTCTACAAAAATGCCTTGAATCTATCGAATAAAGAGAGACAAGCAGAGGTAAGTACCTCCAACCGCCTTGAAGAGATTGTGAGTTATGTTTTCAAGAATGCGATTTGTTGCATACAAGGATTATAGCGTAGTATCTAACCCATTTCTTATTAGGTTAAATATTAGTGAATGTATATGAATACTCTAATCTGTGATGATTGTGAAATCAATTAAATATAATATGAAGTGAATGCATAGAGAAATTAAATAACACGTTTGCAATCAAACTTCAATGTATTGAGTTTCTTCTATACAATGTAAGACAAGTTCCACATCTGATGATTAATGGATATTATTCATCAATGTCCCAATAATGATGCTTATAGTAATTGTACCTCATAAGTTATTATGTTTCTTACTATAAGAATATATTTCATGCCAAATCCCTTTCGCTAATACCCACTGAGCATAGGAAGTTTGTGGAGGGAGAGGTGGGTGATTCGGTCAATTGATGGATGGTCCCAAGATGGATAGGAAACCTTGAGGGAGTCCACTTGGAGACCGTTCATGTGCCCTTGGCATAGTAATCCTACCATCATCCGATGAGGTTAGGAAAGAGGAGAGGACAAAGATCTATTCAGTTCAATAGTAATAAGATATATCATATTATGATGTGTTTTATGCACTAGATAATAATGCATTTTCCTTATTCTTAAAATGTTCAATAAAAAATGATCTAATTTAATCTTGAACAGGGAACTATGTGTATTTGTTGGTAATTCATGATGTGTGCAGGTCTTCAAGACAAATTAAATGTTGGTAAATACAAATTATTGATCCTAACTTGTGAATATTTTGTTTCTAGGACATGTTAGCTTGCATTTAATAAGGGGACATTACACCATGAAGAGGGCATTAATGGAGACATTGTGGTCTCTTATGTTATTTGCTAATTTTATTTTTACAGATTTGTATGCAATGAAGAATGCAATAGGGAAGATCAAGAATGAGACCTTGAAAATGTTGAGAGATGCGATAGGAATAGCACCCAAAGAAAGAGTTGATGATGAGTGAAGTTTGGTTGCAGCAGTGTGGCAAGAAGAGTTTGCAGAAATGGGACATTGCAGAGTACCAGAGAATGCAGAGGAGTTTGATGTTGAATATTTCCAGTATGATGATAAAGATGTGAAGGCAACCCCAAAATTTTATGATGCCTTGGGAGAGGTTGCAGATGCAGTACCAAATGCTTATGAAGAGGAAAAGATGGAAGTCAAAGAAGCCAATGAAGGGAACAATTTGGGGCAGCAAGTTATTGCACATAAAAATGGAGGTAAAAATGTTGCTTTTGATTATGTATATAGAAATGAGAATATGAATAAGAAAGTTTTTCAAGAAAGAAAGAAATTGGTATACCATGGGTATATAGTTCTGTTTTGGCAAAGGAAAAAGATTATTGAGGGGCCATAGTTTAAGTGTAAAGAAGTAGATGTTGTTGGTTGTGTTGCTGCTAACCAATAGTTGTAAAGAATGAAAGATGTGCAGCAAAATGAGTGGAAACCAGATTGTGGGATAAGTTGGAAAGCAAGGAGTCATAAAGATGATGTTTTCATTAAAGGAGTATAATATACTGAGAAGATCAAGTGCAACTATCAAGAGAGTTCAACCCAAGCTCCTGACAATGAAATGTGGGTGATTAAGAATAGGTTAGCAGCGAATGAGAATCATGTTGCAAGAAATATTGATAAGAAGAATATGCCTGTGGGTATGAGATTTGAAGAGGAGACCAAGCCCCATGAACCTGGAAGCCTGGTGAATTCAGTAAAGGAAGGAAAGAAAGATAATAGCCATGAGCTTGCAATGGAGTTGTAACAAGAGAAGCAAGGTATATGTAAGGTAAAGGAAAATAAATTTGATTGTGTTTATGATGATTATTTTGAGGCTTTGAATGAAATTTATAAATAAGAGGAAGACATGTGGAGACTTGTGGATGAGAAAGAAATGAGTAGTAAATATCAGAAGAGGAAAGAAGGTAGGAAAAGGAAGAATGGAAAATCTAAGGTGAACAAATGCAAGTGTGACAGGCAAGAGGAGAAGTTGGATAAAAGTATTGTATGACAAAAGGGGGCAGCAATGGTATCCAGTGAAGAGAATAAAGATACATATTTGGATATGGAAGCAATAGTGGTCCAAGAAGGGAAAGACTAACAAAAGAGTGATGAAGGAAATGCAAAGATAGAACTAGATGTAGGAGTAGTAAATGAGGGTGAAACCCAACAAGGTCAAGTTAATGGGGATGTGCCAAGAGAAGTAGAAAGAGGTACAACAATTAAAAACAAGAATATTTGTGGAAGCAATTTGCAGAAATAGAGAAAGAGTGGAATGAACAAGTTGAAGGTTGGAGGATGTGTAAGGCAGCAAAGGACACCTTGAAGGAGGTTGTGGAAAATGACACAGATGTTGTT
>VDFB02026501.1:0-11230 GCA_007258455.2 Sequoia sempervirens | reverse complement strand
GTTCCCCTTCTGCATTTGTCTTCGAAAAATAATTTGCCAATATTTCGTTTCAATTTCTTTTATCATTTCCCTATTTGATTTAGAAAAAAAAATCAACTATATTGTTTTGTAAAATTATTTTTTATTATTTTATTAAATACTTTGATATATATAGTATTATTATTAATATATTATGTATGCCAAAAAATATATATATTTTATATTTATTTTGTATTTTATTTTGTAAAATAATTTATTCTATTTAATTATTTTCATTACAAAATTCTGTAAATTCTTTTATAAAATATGAAACAAATATTTTACATTTATTTTGTATTTTATTTACTATTTTCTTTTTCTGTATTTATTTTATGCCAAAGAAAACAAATATTTTGTATTTTGTATTTATTTTATATTTTGTATTTTGTAAAATGTAAATTACTAAATAGTAATACAATTTATTTTTATTTACTGTATTTATTTTTTTAATAATTTACTGTATTTTATTATTTTTTATTTACTGTATAAAAACTATAAATACAGTATACTGCAATAAATATTTTGTTTTTCATTTATTTACTGTATTTTTATTATTTTTTATTTACTGTATAAAAACAAAATTCTGTATTTATTATGTTTTATTTACTGTATTTATTTTATGCCAAAAAATAAATATTTTGTATTTATTTTATATTTTTTTATTTTGTAAAATGTAAATTACTAAATAGTAAATAGTAATATAGATTTTTTTTTTTATTTACTGTATTTATTTACTTTTTTTTATTATTTTTTATTTACTATAAATATTTTGTATAAATAAATAAATATTCTGTATAAATAAATACAAAATACATAAAATAAAAATTACAAAATATTTATTTCAGCACTTATTTATTTAAAAAATGAAAAACAAATATTGTTGTGAAAAATTTATATAAAATTCTGTATAAAAAAAGTACAAATACAGTAGCAATTATTTAATATTGAAATACATTTTACAGTATTTTGAAATTTTGAATTCAAAATTGCTTCAGCCGTGTATTGTATAAAAAAAACATGCATTCAAACAACATATCCTCTAATGCAGAATACGCCATAATGCCATGTGTAAAAGACTTTGTGTGGACACATTGCAAGACAATTCCGGGTTCAACGAAGGTTAAATGCAATTGGTGTTTGTGTGACATCAACAGTGGCATTTATCACTTAAAATGGCATTTGGCAAAGGAGCCAGGAAATAACACCATTCTTTGTATAGAATGCCTTGCAGAAGTCACCCATCAGGCAAAACAAGCTCTTGAAGGGATTTCTGAGAGTAAGGCTAAAAAGGCAAGAACTGGGAATGAAATAGACTCCAGTTCTACAGAAGTTAGGAGGAATTGCTTGGATGGGGAAGATGGTGCACATGTGTTTTCCAAGGAATCTGGGTCGATACCTTCTTCTACAACACATGGTCCAAACATAGGTGGAGGAAACATAAATTCTTTCTTCCCACCTCGTACTACACCAAGATCACAGACCACTTTGGAGAGTACGGAATGGAAGAAGACTATCCATGAACAAGCAAAGAAGGCAATAGCGAACTTTTGGTACTACTCTAGCTTGCCATTCCATGTTGCCAGGTCTCCATACTAGCAAGGTATGGTGGATGCTATTGCATCTGCAGGTCCTGGGTTCAAAGCCCCATCTTCTGAGTCATTGAGGCTTCCTTTGCTTAATGATGTAGTACAGGATGTTAATGATGTTGCTGAACATCAACTGATTTGGGCAAAGACTAGTTGTAGCATAATGTCAGATGGGTGGACAGATAGGAGGAATCGAACACTCATCAACTTCCTCATGTCTTGTGAAATTGGCACAATTTTTTTGAAATGTGTGGATGCATCACACACAATCAAATCTGCGGGTGCATTGTTCGAGATGTATGACTCAGTGGTCAAAGAAATAGGGCCACAAAATGTGGTTCAATTTATTACAGATAATGCTGCTGCTTGTGTTGCTGCTGGGAGACTTTTGACAGACAAATACCCCTCCATCTTTTTTACTCCATGTGCAGCACATTGCATTGATCTAACCCTAGAGGACATTGGTAAACTTGAGTGGGTTAAGGAGGTATTGCACAAGGCTCGCTCAATTACCAAATTTATCTATAATCACACAAGGGTTTTGTGTATGATGCGCACTTTCACAGAGGGCAAGGAGTTAGTTAGACCAGGGGTGACAAGATTTGCAACACACTTCCTTGCACTACAAACTCTATGTGAACAAAAAATGAATTTGAAACGAATGTTTGTTTCAAGCGAGTGGATGGCATCTAGCTTCTCAAATCAAGCAGACGGCAAAGCAATATCAGATTACATTTATTCTGCTAGTTTTTGGGATGCAATGGAAGAAGTTGTACAATTTTCAGAGCCTCTAGTCAAGGTCTTGAGACTAGTGGATGGGGATAAATCCCCCATGGGATATTTATATGAGGCCATGGATAGGGCCAAGGAGGTGATGAGGAGTAGGATGGAAAATGACAGGGACAGGTATATGCCACTATGGGACATAATTGATCGAAGATGGGATCGACAGATGCATTCTCCTCTCCATGCTGCAGGATACTATCTTAATCCAAGTATGTACCATAACTCTTCATTTAGAGATGATGATGGTGAGGTTGCACAAGGCTTGTTCATATGCATGGAAAAAATGTTTGCGACCACAGAACAGTTAACGACAGCTATCCAAGAGTTAGCCACGTACAAGCAAGCAACGGGTTTTTTCTCATCTAAGGCTGCCGTGGAAGGCAGGAAGACCGTGCAACCAGGTAGAGTCTATAAAATTTTGATAATCTCTCTATTTTGTGGACAAAATCATAAAATGTATAAAAATTTAAGATATTCTTACATAACATCATCTCCATATAATGTGGTTTGCAGCGCTATGGTGGGATTTTTTTGGTCACGAAACCAAAAATCTTAAGTGGTTAGCGAAACGCATTTTGAGCCAGTCATGCAGTTCATTTGCTTGCGAGCGTACTTGGAGTGTTTTTGAACACATACATTTGAAGAAACGCAATCGCTTAACACAACAACGGATGAATGACTTGGTGTTTGTTCAACACAACCTCCGCTTGAAGCTAAAGAAAGCTCAAGGTTAGAATTTTATTATACTTGCAATCGTAGTTGTAAATTTGTAATTGTATTCAATATTCATAATGTTTTTGCACTTGTAATCCAAAGACTAACTTGTCCATGGGCAAAACTAAGTACCATTGAGGATGCTGAGCCAACTGATCTTGATGAGATTGATCTAGACAATGAGTGGATTGCTAATGATGACGTAGCTCTTGAGTTTGAGGATTTTGAGATCCTAGAGGAGTCCAACTGGGATCCTCATGTGATTGATGAACTTAGGAGAGGCAAAGCCCCAGGAGCTTCATCATCAAGGCCTGCAAGCCTTTAGCATAGCTCTATTTATAGTAGCAACTAGCAAGAGTCATAGGCTACTTTTGTTTTTTGAATCTTTGTACTACAAACTATATTGTAATTGAAATTTTGTCATCTATCAGTTATGCATTGTGAACTAATGCTTTGAAAGATGTGGAATGCAATGTAATCAAATCAGTGACATAGTGATCAGCGATATGAATATAAACAACAAAATCTATTTTCTATGATTCATCAGCTAAACTCTCTATTTTATTTGCTCTCTATATCTCTATTGGTATGGAAATGCCTTTCAATTAAAAAAAATCAGTTTTTGTCTCTTATTCTATATTTTTTTACATTTTTTTTTAAAAACAATTTTTTCCCGATTTTTTCAAAAAATCTTGAACTTTTGGTCTGCCGATTTATTCCCCCAAAAGATTTTTGTTGTTATGTAATTTAAATGGCATTAGAGTTTATGGTAGTTTTGTTGATTATATTATGCTATGTGGTATTCTAAATTTCATTCCTGCATTTAGGCTGCAACTATATATATATGTTTTTTACATGTTTTTTGTATGGACAAAACCAAAATGAACCCAACCCAAAAAAAAATTTGCTCGATCAATGAACCCAAACCAGGATCTATACCAGAACCAATAACTTAGGTTAAAATTAAATCAGCTTTTTGGCAGATTAAACATTTAAAAAAATTAATCTTCTTCTGCCATAACCAATAATATTTATGCACAAAAATTTAATCTTCTTCTGCCATAATATCCTTTTTGTATCAAACACAGTTAAAAAATGACAACAACTGGAAGATTAAACTCTCTAGCATCGAAGAAAGTAAAATGTTAACCAGTTTTTGTCATTACAGTATTTAGCTTTTGGATTCAACTGTGTAAGGTTTTTTGTTGACATTTCGGATACACACAGTGATCCATCATCAGGAAGAGGAAAAAGTGAAATGAGATTGCAGAACAAGTCTTAATAAAGGGTGAGGGGGAAGAGTGGAGAGAAAAGACTTCAAAAGCTAAAAAATAAAGACTTCAGTTTTTGTCATATTAATCTATTCAGCATCAGATACAGTGAAATTTAAAGACATATTAGCAGATTAACCCATATATTATACAGCAACAATTAACGGAAAAAAAATTGACAACTTATGGTGTCAACTACAGAAAAGATTTTGACAACTTCTTCTGCCGTGATAACATTTTCTATCAAATTAAGTGAAAAAATTACAGTAATCAATTTAGAATCAAATACGGTTAACAATTTGAACAGTTTTTCGCATACTAATCTATTTGGTATCGAATACAGTGTAATCTTAACAATTTTTTGCAGGTCAACATATTTAGCATCAAATACAGCACAATTTACACAGGTTTGACGGATTAATCTTTTCAGCATTAAATACAAAAAAAACCTTTAAAAAGCACCAAATTAACCTATTTAGCATTAACTACACAAGAGATACAGTTTCTGGATAATTAATAATTAGCCTATTCAGCATCAAAACACCGAAGATTTCTACAGTTTTTACCAAAATTAACCTTTATGGCACCAAATACAGCGATTAAACAGCTTTTGGCAGAATAACCTCCCCTTTAGCACCAAAATAAAGCCAAATTTAAATAGCATTTGGCAGATTAACCTCCTATTTAGCACTAAATACAGCACAATTTACACAATTTTCAGCTTCTTATTTTATCAAGAATCAAATACACCTGAAGTAGTAAGTTTAACGAGATAAACTAGTTTCCAAATGAAAGAGCGATTTCATACCTACGCGCCCCGTGAAAAGTCCAATTAGCAGCTCTAGTGTTGAATACGCAATATTCAACACAATCAACGCAAAAAGCCGTTTCATAGGCCGGCTTCCGGAGCTAATCGCCGGAATAATTCCACCAATCAAACTGGTGAAAGAATCCGGCCGCCGGAAAACCCCTTCGCCACCAAACCTAGCCTTCCCCCTGCTCCCTTCATTTACCAGATCTCCCTTCCACGAATTCCCATCATCTGGAGGATAATTCGAACTTTCTGTCACCTGAGAGAAAGCAAGGTGATGATCATGACTATGATTGTTTTCGCGTGATATGCTGGAAAGACTTCTGGAAAATGAAGGCTTTTTTAGGGTTTCGATGGGGATTATTGAAATGGAAGGCTGTGAGGGATTTTGTCTGAAGGAAGAATGCCGTGTGAATGCAAATCGACGATCTTTGTTTAAAAGCGTTGTGTTGTCGTCTTCTTGAAGGAGATTCTGGCGGTTAAATGATCGGCTTCCCGTCGCTGAATAAATGCTTGATGCATCTGGTTTTCTGTCGGTTGTATCTTCAGGAGTCGCGTCTATGATCTCCATCGATGCGAATTTCGTGTCTGAAATTTTGGCACGCGAATTTAAGACGAGAAAAACGAGGGTAGATTTTATAGTCGACCAAAAACCTTCGATGACGGAAATTGTTTTGTTGTGGTATTTTATTTTTTAAACGTTAAATGACGCCAGTTTTGCCCTCACTGGCATCCTGCTTGAATTTGGCCCAGCCAAGTGCACGTTTTTTATTTTTCAATTATCTAAGTTTTTAAATATTTTTTTTAATTAAGTTTGTTTATTGGTACTTAACAAAATAAGTATTATTGTGAGTAGTGTGAAATATTGACATGGTCTATGGGAATTAGATTTTATATTTTTGAATATTTTTTTGTGTATTTTCTATTGGTTGTAATTCAGTGATAATTTTAAGAAACCTCTTTCAAAGAAAGATATACTAGCACTTACACCTAAAGGAGGTTCAAGGATTAGCCGATAGAAAACTATATGTATGTTGATATGTTAGAGAGTATGTGTTTGTTTGTGCATGGATGTGTTCTAATGAAAAATTTGAGGTAGAGAATGAATATATGAAAATAGTTGCTAATATGGATAGATACTATATAATTAGATATATATGAATAAAAATGAAATTAATAAGAAAAATATTGTCATGATTCACTACCAACAATTCATCGTAGGAAAATTCACCACTTTGAAAATTAATTGCATGATTTTTTGGTGGTTAATTTTCCGTGGTGATGAATTGTTGACAGTAAATTTTCTCTGAATGAATTGCTGGCGGTGAATTTTCCTAGAGCCACTAATTTTACATTACAATATTAATATTAAATATATAGATCAAATATTTTCCAAATTTAATAATCTTTAATTTTAAACTATAATTTATATAATCAAATTTATATTTTTTCAATATAAAACTTAAATATAAACCATTTAAACTTAACACTATATTTATAAAAAAAAAATTATTAAAGATATTTTAAAAAATACATAATTTTTTTCGAAAGTATATTTTAAATAACATTTTTTTTAAAATGATTTGATATTTTATATTAAAATATTTTATTTAATGTAATACTTTATTTTAAATATTGTAGCTATTATGTGGTAAGGATTTTAAAATCTTCACCATTCCAACTTCCTTGAAAGAAATAGAAATAAGTGTCCCATAGTGGCTAGTACTTGCCTTGATAGTATTGTAATTATAGTTTTGTACGCTTGAAAAAACTTAAATCTAAGTTTTATTTATGTGAATAAAAATAAATGTAAGTTTTATTAATTAGTTTTTTGCATGCTTAGTACTCTATGTCTATATTATAGCTTAATGGAAAGATACAAATTTGACACCATTTAGATATATTTTCTTAATTTTAGTACATTAATAAAATATTTACATAATCATATTAATGCTAATTATTATTTAAATTATATTAATAATATATTAATCATCATAATGTAAATTGTAGAATAATGCATGCCTATTTAGATATAAATAAGTTTGCAAAGGTGTGTAAGTTCTTGTCTGGATCAATGGAAGGTCGAGTACTTTGTAGATTAACTATTTGGATAGACAACTCAGCACAAATCATTTGTAGTTCAATTTAAGGGGGGAAGATGGTGTTAGAGAACACAACCAAGACAATGGAGTTTCCAGAGAAATTTGAGAATCACTTATCTACATTGTTGTATATGGTTGAATCTTGAAGGTGTAAAACTTTTTTTTGCAAGTTATATGCTATTAGTTTATAGATTGATATTGTGTGAAAGAGAACCTGATGTATTGGAATTAATTTCTTGAATAATATAATTGTGAATATATTTTTGATAGATTTTTATCCCATAAAGATTTCCCACATAAATTCATGGCTCATGTGTTGTCACTTGTGTATTGTTTTGCATGTTTCCCTTAATGTTACTTAATTGAATCACATAACAAACATAATTGTATGTTTATCACATAATATTAAGGTGTTTCAATATCCCAATTTATTGGTTGTTTGCATCCATGAGTTATTCGCATAAGAGATTTCATAGTAGGAAGAAAAATTTAAACTCAAATTTCCTAGACTTAAGGAAAATCAAATCTTGAGAAACAATGCTATGTGAAGACAAACCACATAAACTATAGGTTACCATGCT
Organism: Sequoia sempervirens; assembly: GCA_007258455.2. NCBI lineage: Eukaryota > Viridiplantae > Streptophyta > Pinopsida > Cupressales > Cupressaceae > Sequoia > Sequoia sempervirens. The sequence goes on along the minus strand of VDFB02026501.1, from coordinate 3,361 downwards.
TTGGTTGTAGATGGGAAGCACCTCTTGTTGGTTCTCAGTTGTGATCATATGGTTTGTCCTTGATGACAAAATCCCTTTCAGTTGATTCTACTTGTTGACTGTTTCAGTTTGGTTTCTCATGCTTTATCTTGGTACAGTTTTGTCTATATGGTTTACTGTCTTGGCATTCAGTGGACAACTTACATTCAAATTTTAATATCTTATGGTACTGATCAGTTTGAGCTTCGTGCAGTCTCAAGTTATCTTTTTGTACATTGTTTCGGTGACAGAAAAAAGAACATATCGGTGTGAGAATGCCAGGGTCTCCTCGATCCATTTCTACATTAAGCGTCACGTGTTACTATCTGACAAAGACATTTACGATATAGCAGCGATTTGATTTTACATCTGGCGACTTTCGGCAGGACTTCTCCATGGTTTCGGCAACAGAGGGTGATCCCTATCGGCATGTTGTTTTCATTGAGCGCTTTGTGTCTTGCCAAACGGCACAAGAACGAACATATCTGCAAGAGTTGCGGCATCGATATGATGTCTTAGCGAACTCATATTGTCTCCTGTAGAAGGAAAAGGAACATATCGGCATGAGTGTTGTATTCGGTATGTGGTCTCACCGAAGACATATTTTCTCTTCGACCGTGCACTAAAAGGTCTTATTGGCAAAGGTTTTGGCTTCGATGAAATTTCATAGCGATTTCGTGGTGTCTTACTAACTTGTGCACAAAGGTTATATCGGTATGAGTTAATGATATTCGGAGTAATGTCTTAATGACTTTGTTGGGTCTTGCCAACTAAGTCTTATGTGGGGCTTTCAGTGAGAGGTTGCTATTGTCTCAGTGACTCAAAGTGGATAAATATTTTCTTTATGACATAGTGTGCTCTCCAAGAGGTCTCCCCGACCTTGATATGTCTCGGTGATGCATAAATCAAAAGGAACATTTCAGTATGACTCATGTGCTCGAAGAAAGGTCTTGGCGAGTTTGTTTTCTTATACCAACCGACAACATAAAGGTATTCATCTCAGTAAGAGTTAGGGTTTTCAGCGTGAGGTCTCGGCTAGTGACCTCCGGTCTTGCCGATGGAACACAAATTGACTTTGTCGGCATGAAGATTGATTTTTCTCTGCAACACACAAGATGGTTGGTGACTTTTGGTATGACTCAAGCATTCTACGAGAGGTCTCCCCGATGTCGGTATGTTATAGCGACCCTCATAAGATAGAAGGATGCATCGGCGAGAGAACCATTATGTTACAGCGACTTACAATGGGTAAAAGGAGACTTTCGGTGAAACACAGTGTGATCTGCATAGGGTCTTTCCGATATCAAAAGGTTACAACGACAGTGAATGAAACGAAAAGGGGATCTCGGTGAGAAACCTTCTTATGTCTCAGCGATTGGAAAGAACATAAAATATGAGCTCTCGGCGTGACATAATGTATTTGTTATGTCTTCTCCCCGACTCTGATGGGTCATGGTGAAAGCGATAACTAAGGGGAATGACTGGCGATTTAATTGCCTTCGACAGGACTATCTGGATGTCTCGACAAACAATTCAAATGCATTCAATCACCGCGGGCCGATGTGTGAATTTCTAAGTATAGTTGCAGGGCGGCATCATTGGTTGGCATCGACCCCAAACGGTTACATGGCAAAAATATTCTCAGAATTGGAGGTTATGGTTCTCACCGTAAGGCCGGTTTTGATGAGATTCTCTCAATTACTAATGTGGCAAATAATGCCCTGTCAGAGTATTGTTTTTCATGCATTAGAGGTTATGAATTTATGTTTATGGGCAATCACGAATCTTGAAAGATCTGCCAATTTCATTACCTACACATATCTGCTACAAATTGATGGATTCTACATATGGGTATTCTCGAAATAGTTTCAAATGAGTATTTTGTTTTAGCATTTTTGTGAAAGGCATTTGCGCTTCAAAAAAATAGAACTTTGATTGTCGGGCTTATTGGACGTTCTTACCGGACAGCGCACAAGGCATATTTATTTCCATCGCATCCTTTTTCCTGAAAATAGAAAGGAGGTTTCAGCTCTCTTTTGACCTCGAATCTCTTTGAAGACTACACACTGGAAAAGATGCAAAAAATGCAGTGTTGTGAATAACTGAAAGGCTGCTGGATAGAAATTCTGAGACATAGTTATTGTTGGCCGTATCAAGAGATGTATTGAAAAACTCTGTGATACAAAATTTAGAAAACATGATGCATAACAGAGAGTTATGAGCTTAACTAAAAACAGAGAGATCGTCTGAGATATTATTATTGTTCTGAAAATAATTTGAGGGGTTGGTGCTCCTTGAAATTGGTGTTTCAAAATGAGGGGTTGGTGCTCCTTGAGTTGGTGCTCAGAAATTAGCCTATAAGGCATTGTTAATAATGGTTTTTGAAGATTAAGCCAGTAAGGCAGTTTAGGAGTGGTTTTTCTACCCCAGGAGGGTTTTCCACTTGGCAAATCTTTTGTCTTTTGGTCTCTTGGTTTTGATGTCATAATGTTTCTTGATTGTGATAATTTTTATCAGTTTGAACATTTTTGAATGATAGTTCCTTCATATCTGCAAATATTTAGTTCAATTATCTTGCACAAGTCATTGTTGAAGAGTCTAATTCAAAAGGAAGCTTAAAGGTTCTCATTTGATTCATTGCTCAAGAATAGTTATAATTTGCTAAAGGTGTTTGTTGTCTCAATACCTTTCTTGTCTCTAAAGTTGCATTCAAATCAATTGTTTAAGAAGTGAGTCAATAATGTTGATCATCATTTGCACAGTCTTATGAGTTGCCCCTGCTCGGTCATCATGCTTTGATTGTTAATCAATGTTAGCCATAAATATTTTTGAAAATGCAAGATATCTCTCTCAAATCATATTTTCATAAGTTGTCTAATAGACTGAGTTAATGTTGTCATATCTTTGTGCTTTCAAAAGTGATTACTCTACTCTATTCTTGAAAGAAAAGGAAATCAGAATTAAAAATCTTGGTCGAAGTAGAAAATGTTTTGACACTAATTCACCCCCCCTCTCAGTGTCCGTCCATAACTCCAACAATTTGCATCGTGAGCTTAGGGTCCTCTAATAGGTCTGGGAACCACCTAGGATTGTTCCCCGGTTTCTTGGAGTACTTGGTTAATATGGTTAATGTATGAATAAGGGAAAAAGATGTTCTCAGCAAAATGCTATTCATCATGTTCAACCTAAATCTAGTATAAGGAATAATGAGTAAGAGTTCATAAACAGTAGCTCTGAAATGGTAGAGTATCCTAGATCTAGAACTCCTCAGTTCGACGGAACAAACTTTATTATATGGAAACATAGGATGGAAACATACTTACTTTCTTTAGGATCTGAAGTG
>VDFB02026500.1:0-11437 GCA_007258455.2 Sequoia sempervirens | reverse complement strand
AATGGAAGAGGTAGTTAGGGTGACTAGTGAGGCATGGGGTTTGTCGATGTGTGACTTTTTCGTCATACAAGACAAAATTAGTAGAAAAGAATTCACTTGGAAATCCTTTAATATTTTGGGGGTTGGTGCATGTGTGGCCTTGGAAGAAAAGCTGGCTAAGAGGTGCATAGCTTTCACATAAACTCCTGACAAAATTAGTTGGTGTGCGGCCAAATCGGGGTCTTACTCAGCTAAATTCAGATATGATCTACTAAACCTGGAACATCAAGCAAAAGGCTAGCCAAGTAGACTGTGTCAGGGAAAATTCATTCTCCAAAAACTTGATGCTTTTACTTGGGCAACCTTACATGGGCGCATTTTAACAGGTGAGCGTCTTTGCAAAATTGGATTTTTGGGTCCATATAAATGTGGCTTTTGTTTGATGTAGGAAGAAACAACAAACCACATCCTTTTGGATTGTGAGTTTTCTCAAGACTGTTGGCGCCACTTTTGTGGCAAGGTGAATTGGCAAGGTCCCCTACAAAAGAATCTAAGGGAAATGTTTGAAGGGTGGCTAACATTGGGAAAAGGCTCAGCATTGGCTGGGTTGTGGATAGAGATTCCAATAATGGTGATATGGCATTTGTGGCGGGAGCGGAATGTGTGGATTTTCAAAGGAAAAACGTTGCTAGTGGAGTTGCTAATTAATAGAATTGAAGTCAGTGTAAGTGAACATTTCAATACTAAAACAATGATTTCAAATTTCAGTTACTTTTTAGCTTGGGGCTGACAAATGGTCAAAGCCTATCCATTAATAAAAACTCCCAAGGGATCCCTGATGAAGGGAAAATATAAAAGAGATCAGGTCAAATGGGAGTTACCTCCAAGGGGAGACTCAAATTGAATTTTGACAGTGCCTCACGAGGCAACCCAGGGCCTTTAGGGGTAGGTTTTGCACTAAGAGACAACTCCAAGAAATTGGTGTGGGTCGAATCAATAAAATTAACTCCAAGCACCAACAATGAAGCGGAGGTGGCTGGCCTGCTCGAAGGTGTAAAGTTTTGCATTAAAAATAATATAATGGATGTAGGCTTCGAGGGAGATTTATAAATCATTGTAAGAGTAGCAACCACAAGAAAGGTGGTAAGTTGGAAAATAAACACCTAGTTGGATCTGATAAGCCCTATGATGGCGTGGAAGACTTTTCAGGACTGAGATCCTCGTTAATTGTACTTCAGGAGTTCTTGTGTAATGTCAGGATTCCTCTTTTTTTGAGACATGATTCTGTGATTTGGGCCCACTGTGCTAATTGTAAGTTTTTTGTGGCCCCAGTCTTTGTCAATTCACTGGAGAAGCCCAACTCCTTTCCATTGGGAAATTATGGAATAAGTTATTGATCCCTAAGGTGAATGTCTTTTTCTGGTTACTTATGCAAAGCAAAGTGTTAACTCAGGATAATCTTTGTAAAATGAGAATTGTGATTCCTAATAGATGTGTGCTTTGTGAATCAGATGCGAAGAGTGCTTTTCACCTTCTCATGGGCTGTAGTTTTTCTTCTCTCATCTAGAGCAATTTTTTTGCCCTTTGGAATATGGATTGGGTCTTCCCAGACTCTCTCTGTAGCTTTTCGGATTAGTGGAAGTGCCCCTCGTCCTCCCCCATTCTTCGAAGGCTTTGGGATCTCATGGCCCCACATATTGCTTGGGGATTTGGAAAGAACGTAATGATATAATTTTCTCTGATTCTAAACTTAAGATGGATAGTGTCTTCATCAAGATTCGTCAGACAATTCTATAAAACTTTACTCTTGGTGACTCTGATGCTCCTTGTTGTGCTCCATCTTCTTATCTAGCTAGGTATGACTTATTGGTGATTGCTAATTGGAAGATTTCCCTTTTTACCATTTGAGGTTGTTAAATCCAGTATAAGTGCTAGATTGAGTACTAAGTGGAAGCCCCCACCTTTAGGGTGGGTTAAGATTAATTTTGATGGGGCAACCAAGGGTAACCATGGGCCTGCAAGTTTTGGGGGGTGTTGAGGAATGATATTGGTAGATTCTTGGGTGCGGTGGCACTCTCATTGGAAAATCAGACCAATCGCTGTGTGAAATTCAAGGCTGCATTCATTAGCATTAAGTTTTCCTTGGAAAAGGGCTACTCTAAACTTTGGGTGGAGGGTGAATCTCTAAACATTGTCAATTGCCTACGTGGAGTCCAAAAGCCTAGTTGGACTATCGATCAGTTGATTAAGGATACTATAATGATGTTAACATCATGTGAGGAAATTCATGTTTCTCACATCTAACGAGAGGGCAACTCATTAGAAGATTTTTTCGCTAATGAGGTTGTCAGAAATAATGAGTAAAAATCATGGGAGGAGTACTCCCTCCTTCCCAAGGGAGCTAAGGTTTTAATGATAACTAATGGATATGGCTGATCTTATTTGCTGGTGGTATATTACCATTTGTACTTGCATTATAACTTCACACGTTTTGTCGGTATCTCATTGTTTGGTGGTTCTCATTCGAGCATCTCTATCTGAGGGTTTTTGTTGCTGGTTATTGTGAAGATGGGGGTGACCGAAGTAGAATTGAACCCCATTCCTGTGCAAGTTTGAGGAAGAAGTGGAAAATTTGGAGGATCCTTGAGCATGGTAACTTTACACCTTTCCTAGAAAGGCTTCATGGCCACAACCCCAAGGCTTCAATGGAGTTTTTTTCTTTCCAGCCCAATCGTAAGATTTAAATTAAGGGAATGGTTTTTGAGATAAATGAGGAGTTTATAGCTGCTATTACAAGGTTGCCTGTAGTTGGTCACAAATTCTTCAAAGATAAGAAGAGCAATGAGGAGGCTATAGCCCAATTCTTTAAGGATGATGAGCGGAAGAAACTTATCAAGTTGTCGTCTTGGGGCTACGAGTGGACATCCCTCAAGAAAATCTAGGCGGATATTGTGGAGATTATTATATGGCATGTGACACTTGAAGGCATGTTTACTTTAATACTTGGCCATCATCTTACACTTTTAAAACATTTTAGGCACGAGATTTTTATTTCGTTTCCTTTCCTTTTATTGTCCATGTTGGAGGTGTCTCTGTATGCACATTTGAAAAATGGGAGGTTGTCAGTTTTGCGCGAGTGTCTCATCTTGCTTATTATGGAGCATGTGAGGGTCTGCATTCCTTCTAAATCTTTAAAGGGCAAGGAAAAGGCTTTGAGTTATGGGTATCGCTTGTCTGGCTCATACACTAGCATCGCTAGGGAGGAGTGGATTAAGGAAGGTGAGGATGGGTCTTTTTCCCCTATTGCCAACCCTTCTAAGAAGAGGATGAAGGGAAACCCTAAAGGAAAATGGGCTACCAAGAGGATTATTATTTAGGAATCAAAGCCCCAAACGATTGGAAATGATATGGAGGTTGGTTTTGGGGACTCCAGGTCTAAGGATAATGTAGTTTTCAATGGTCAGGATGATGTTGTGGTGGGAGGTAAGGAGGAGGGTTTGCAGGAAAATGTTACAATTTTGGAGGCCAAGGAAAGGTCGAGAAGGGCTTCAAAGCATATTGCAAAGCTAAAAAATTAGGCGCCAAAAGTTTTTGTTCAAGACACAATTGAGCATTGCAAGGAGAAGGGTTTCAAGGAGAATACAGTTGAAATTGATGATTCCTTGGTTCAAAACTCACCTAGTGTGGAACCCTCTGGTGAGAAATCTATGTGGGAAGAGGAGGGTGTTAATCAAAAGGTTGGTAAAGTAGAACCTCTTAAAGTTAACCCACTGTCGGAGGATTTCTCATACCTTAACGACGATTCCACATCAATGTTCAAACTCCTTGACATGGTGCGTGTGAGAAAAGGAAAATGAAGAATAAGAAAGAAATTACCATGCCAGAGAGAAAAAATCATACAAAAGAAATCAAGAAGGAAAAGGAGAGTGAGAGAGTAAAAGAAAGAGAAAAGTGAAATAGAGAAAGTGATTTGATGAACAACAAAGTGAAGACCAGGAAGGAATTGAAAACAAAAAAGAAAAATTTATAAAAAAAAATAAAAAGAAAGAGGGACGGAAGAGAAGAGAAAATAAAATGGAATAAAAATGGAAGGAATGACAAAGACAGACAAGGAAGGAATTGAAAGAATGGAATGGATGAAAGATAGAAAATGGAAAGAAAGAAGAGAAGACAAAAGGAAAGAAAGAAAATGAAAATGGAAAGAAACAGTGAAGAAAGGAAGAGAAAACAGTGGTGGGAGAGAGGGAGGAAGCAAAGGAAAGAAAATTATTTAATCAAAGTTGTGTCATACTCTCAAAGAATACAAGGTTTCATGACAAATCCAAGCACATAGAGATCATCTTACTTCATTCAAGACAAGATTCAGAAGGGACTAGTGAAGCTCTATTACATATCCACATATCAACTCATCATCGATATTCTAACCAAGCACTTAGCAAAAAGAAAGTTTGAATTTTTCATAAAGAAATTTGGATTGAAGCATAATTCCTTCCTTGCTAGGGCATTGAGTGAAGATTAGATTTTTAGTTGAATAGTATAGTGATGGGAGAAAATTAGAAGAATGTAATATATAATGATAAATTCCATGCAACTATTAGATGAATAATTTCTAGAGGTTTCCTTATAAGTTTTTAAAAAAAAATGCAACATTGATTTAAAGGTCTAATTTTATTTGTATTTGTTTTAAATTCTTTTGTAATTTATCATTTCAATTTTGTGTGGTTCTTGTAATATTTATAAAAAAAAAAAATTGTTGTTAATAATTTGATTTGAGTTAATTAATTAGAGAAATATTAGGACAATAGTCTCCTCGGGTTAGAAATTTAGCATGTTATTAGAGCTAGAAGAGTGAAGGAAAATCGTGAAGCCAAGGGTTGTGAAGACCAAAGGTTGATGATAATAAAATTCATGTAGTGTTTTTAACTAGAATCCATGCCTCATTTTTTACCTCAAAATCACAATGGTTTCATGGTTAAATAACAATTAATAACTAAGGGATTTGTGGATGGGTGTTTGCACGATCATAAACTTTATTTGGCAAGAAATTGTAATCAAAGCTAGTCAAGAATCACAGGTTGGTTCCTAAAGAATAATCCAACTATTTTATTTTTCCTTAGAAAATCCTAAAATACCAAAGCTTTTAAAATTAGTTCAAATCTCAAATTGAACCATTTTCTCTACAGTTTTGTAAAGGTTACACTAGACATTGTAAAATACTTCTAAGTCATTTTTGAAGGGTTAAAAATGGCAGCTAGGGTTCATACCAAAAGCTATGATTTCATCAACCCATGTGGTTAGAGATTTGCATTGTAGATGGTAGCTCATGTGAAGAAAAAAACCAAGTAGATGTTTGATAAAGGCCATGTGGATAATCATGGATGTGGTAAAAGACTATTTAGTTCCTCATTTAGCAAAAAAGAAAGCAATCAAGGAGACATTTGATACTTTTGTTTTTTATTATAGGAAAAACAGGTTTTGAAGGGGCCCTGAAACCCTTTACAAGATAAGTCACTGCTTCATCATATAATAAAAAACAAAACAAGAATCCAAAAACCAACACACATATAGCCAGAAAAAGGCACAAAAGACATAAACAAACTAAAGATTTTTAAGAATATCCACTACTTCAAGATCACTATCAATTATTTTCTAATGGAAATTCATGACTTCCACCACTTCATCAACATGAATACCAACCTTTGCATTGAGTTTGGTCTTGTTACATGTACGAGTAGAAGGCCCCTTATCACTAGTCGTCTTTAGCTGCACACCACCATCAACCACCATGTCTTTCGTTCTAGAGTTGTCCCCCAACCACTTCCTAACCTTCTTATTTAGTAAACACAATCCCTCAGCCTCATTGCACATAGCATGTTTACTGACCTCCAAAACCTTCATCAACTTACCATCAATAACAACAAACTTTTGCTCATAGGAATTCTTCATATTAAGCATTTCATCAACTACCATCTTGAGAGTATCAAAAATTTGATTGACCTATAACTGTACCTTGTTGATTTGATCTTGCATATTAGGCCCCTTAGAAGAGGAGGCCTCATAAACACTATTACACATAGCTCTAACCCGAACATTAGTGGAGTTCATCTCATGAAAAACCCACTTAAAAAGATTGAACAAGGAGAGAGAGCTCTCTTTTTCCAGACCAAGATAATGAGGCATAATCTCCCTCCTATAATTAAAACCATCTTTGTCCATAGCAAAATATTCTTGGGAATCACTACTAGTAGAAGCATTCTTCATTGTCCCCTTCCCTTTTTGAGTGGAGACTACAACACCTTTATCCAAATTCAACTCCACCAATTGGTTCTCAGCACCCAACACATTGCCAACAAAATCTTGTCAATCATCCCTTCCTAAATTCACAAGAGATTTTTTCCTCTATTGCCCCTCTAAATTTTGCACATTAGGAACATGGGAGACCCCTAGCTAACCCTTATTAACCAGATCCTCCTTGTAATCCAACACAAACCAATTTTTATTTTTGCCACCCAACCCCTTCATAGGATTAGGTTTTTGGCAGGGCTAACCCACCTTAGCCTCTTATCCCATTTCATACTCATCTTCCCTTGAGGAGCCTGAAGTTTGATTCTTCTTTCTTTTCTTCCCTTCAACCTTTCGCATTTTTCCACTCGAACCCGTCACAAGTTTATGCTTCTGGCAGGACTGCACAATCTCTTCCACATCGCCAGTGACATACTCATCATCCCTAGAGGAAACAGGGAATTGATTCTTTTTTTTCTTCTTACCTTCTAAGATGGAAAGAGATTCTGATTCATCCTCCAAGGATGCATCAGACCCAGGGGAGTAATATTCATCCTCGAAATCCTCCTCTGATCCTGTCACATATTCAAGATTCTTCTTTTTTCTCCCAACATTGGAAATATTAGGTTGAGTCAGGAGAGTAAAATCCTTGGCATACTCAGAAATCAACAAAATAATACCTTCATGGAGGATAGGGTTTTTGGGATTGTGTCTATGATCCCTAATAGCAGTTTCTAGGGAGATCAATAAATAGAAAGGGAATGACACTCTCTTCTTATGCTTAAAATGATTCAACAAGACAAAATGATGCCCAAAAATAAGAGAAAAGTAGTTGTCCAAGGTAAAATACCTCATAATCTCTGCAACATCTCTCCAAATTTCCTTGAGAAAAGAACAAAAATAGCCATCACATTTTACCTTTTCCAACTTCTTTTGCTCATTGTCTTTGAAGAAAGCATCCATAGTCGGACCAGACTCATTCTTGTCTCTATATAATTTCTTCCCATCAGTCAATAAGCTATGATTTTGGCTATGAGGTCCCCAGTGATATTAAACTCCTTTCTCCCAATTTCCAACACCTGATTATGCCAACCCTCTAGGAATTCTTGTGAGGTCTTCACATCAAACCCATGCAACTTTTCCATTTACGAGATCACTCCTCGGCTTCAAACAATTCCCACACCTTCTTGTTAGCCTTCACAGTGTCTTAAGATTTGGGATCAGTTCTATTTTGGCTACCCTCCATAGTTGTAGCAAGCAGAAACTCCAACAAAAGGAAGAATTTGCAGGAGAGCCAAAGAAACTTAGAGAGCTTGCAATAGAAAAAGGAAACCTTGAGAAAAAAAGGCTCTTCGGATACCCACAATCCATGTGGATTGGACAAGATGGAAGAGAGGAATAATGAGAAAAGAAGGTCTAGTCATTTGTGCCACCACAACATACCACCCAACCTTTCCTCTAAGCAGATTACACCTCAGAAAAAGATGCCACGTAAGGAGCATGTGACAACACACCGTCATTAAAAATACCATTCCTCTCAACACCTTTGAGATTCATAATGAATTATTGAGCAAGCCTCCATGGGAAGAAGGTCATGTTCTCCCCATTCCAAAGCATCATTCACCCCATAATTGGTGAAAAAATCAGCCAACCTATTGCCTTCTCTATAAACATGTGAGATATGACATTGATCAAAGGAGTCCATAATATTTAAAACATTATTAATAAGAGCCTCCACCGTCCACGAATGATGAGACAACTTCCTAAGGTTATTAATGATGTTGAGAGAATCACCCTCTAGCCATACCTATTCATATCCTCTAGTTTGAACTAACTTCAAGCCATGATAGTGTAGACACTTAAAATATGCATGCATTTCAATTTACCATTTTAATTGAATAACCTTTATTTAATTAAATCTAACATTTCATCCTTTAATTAAATACATTCACTTTATTTAATTAAATCATTACCTCATTTGATTAAATAAGATCAATTTTTAATCAAATCCTAACATTCCAACTTTTGATTAAATAAATCATCTCCTAAGTTCATCTCCTTTAAATTGAATAAATTACCCTTTATCTTACATCATCCTTTTAATTAAATAAATCAAACTTTATTTAATTAAATCTCAAAATTCATATTCCTCCTTTTTGATTTAAATAAATCCAAGTATCTAAGTCAAATGGGTCAAATCACCTAAATATCACCTCTTAAATTAATCAAATCACGATTAATCTAATCCTAATCACCCATCACATCTTCTAGCTTTTCCCACTTGCACAAATAAATCAATTTATTGATTTATTAATTCTCCATTTTCTTTCAACATGGCATTTTTAGGGAATGTTCTCCAAGTTTGAAATCTCCCTCCAAGTTGACATGTACATCAAACAAGGCATTTATGAGCTCTTACATGTCTCTTGCAAAGGTCAAACTTAGCATTTAACTCATCTTGTCATCAAATTCAAATTTCAAATCTCCCCCTCTTTGGCACATTGACCAAAATGTGTTCATTCCTCAACCATTCACATGTTGACAAATGGCACTTGCCCATTGGTTGAATCTTTGTCCCACATTGCTCTCTTTTGGACATTCTTCCAACTTGAGATTCTATAAATAGAAGGCTCATTCTTCATTTCTATCATCCACAATCTTCATGCAAAGTTACTCTCTTCAATTGAGAGCTAATTTTGCCCATTTCATAGCATCTTCAAAAATCTTCATCATTTGAGTTTGTCAAGGGTTGGGAAAGGGTCACTTTTCACAACAAAGTGACACCAATCCACTATGGAATAGGTACATGTCATATTTCTATGTCATTTTGATCATCTTTGTCACTTATTTGCATTTTAGAGCATGATGTGTTATTTCATAGGAGTATTTATGCATCTACATGAACTAACCCCATTGCTAACTAGTGTTGGAGTTTTAGCTTTGTGCAGATTTGTAGGTACTCATAGATAGGTTGTTTGATATTCTTGTTAGTCTTTACCAAAGTGAAAAAATAAATAGAAAAATGATATTGCAAAAAACACTCAAATCCATAGAGATGACTAAATGAAATATTGTTACCAATTACCCAATGAAGGTCAATGGGATTATTTTCACTTTGACACAATAGAATTATTCCCATTCACAAATAGGAAAATGCAAAGAATTTTAGCACATTCTATTCTCCATTTTGGTGTTTCCATTTGGCAATTATTGTTTCCTAGAATAATAGCCTTTACCATCAAAGACAATATATATTCATGGGTGACACTCTTTGGCATACAATTTGGAAAGAGAAATTCATAAAATCTTTCAAATTCATTTCACATGGCTTTAATATTTGCAACAAAAATAAATATGAACAAACAACCCTACTAAACATTTGAAAAAATATGCAAAATCCTCAAAGGTCATATTCTCTCATGCTAACTTCACCCACACAACCACCTACATTTCTTCTATCCATCTTTCTCTTCCAAATGTTGTGGCTCTAATAACAACTTGAGAAATGGTAGAGCATAAAATTGAGATTACACCATGATACACACAAAATAATACACAATATTATATTACGATGAATCTAAGAGGATTTAAAATTTGCTTGTACTTTTTTTTAATAAGCCTCTTCCTTTTTAATGACCTGAAATTATCTATTCAAATTTTTATCATAAAAATAACCCTCACTTAATAATTAATATATTAATATATAACATATTAAGATGTAATATTCCAACATAATGGTTGGGTCCCCTTATGCAGTCGTTGAATACCAGACCAATTTGGGTCCGACTGCCGAATCTCCCTCTTCAATTTTGGAAGGATTCATGTTATGAAGCTATTGGCAACACCATTGGACACTTTTTGATGGTGAAATCTACGACTTAGGAGCTTGGGCATACTATGGTAGCTCGTATTTTAGTTGATTTGGACATTTCCAAACCTCTCCATGGTGATGTTGTCTTATTGGTGGAGGACAAACCTTAGAAGCAGCTCCTGGACTATGAGGGTCTCCCTTTTCGGTGTAGAAGATGTTTCTCTATGGGTCATTTGGCCTCTGGTTTCCCTCATGCCCATCACAAGGGTGTTGCTACTTGGTGGAAGGATGCCCTCTTAGACCATCTCATTGTGGGTTCTCCTCCTTCGGAAGGTTCTTCTGCGGAGGACGACCCTGTTGAGTCTTCTCGGGAGTATGTGTCTTGCTTGGCTCCTATTCCGGCTATCCCTTCTGTGGAGCCACTGTTGCCTCGATCTGCTGACGTTGTTCAGTCCGAGCTTGCTCAAACCTCGTTGATTGCCTCTGTCGGTCCTTCGATCGATCCTACCTCCTATCCTGCACTGCCGACTCCCTTGCTGCATGGTGGCTCATTTCCCATGGTGACTATTGTGGATCCGCTTCTCTTGCCTCACTCAATGGACTTAGATTCCAAGTCTTCCTGGTTTGTTGTGCTAAGAAAGAAGAAGGGACTCCCTCAATCTGTCTCAACTTCACGGTGTAGGGTTAAGGGAGTCAGATTAGTCCCCTCAGATTTTGGGGTTGTCTAGTCCTAGTCTATGGTTCTACAATTGTCTGTCAATTGTTTCTGTGTGTGGCTTGTCCTCTCTTCCTAGTTCATTCCTGGTTTGAACTAGCTTCTTTTTGGCCCTGTGGGCTCTCAGTGTAAAGGGTACAACACCCTATAAATGTTGCTTATCTTATCAAAAACATAATGGTTGGGTCCAAGTATTTTAGGTGCAGGGTAAATGTTCCTTCATCTAGAGTCCATAATCCATAAGTCAAAGTCCCTACTTTAACCATTATTAAGCTATGTCTAATTTTCATTTAAATCTTTGTTTAAAGTCAAATATACATCTCTACTTTAGTTTGTAGGAAGCTAAGATTATCAATTGTGTTTTCTAAATTACCCTTCTTTAAAAGTGAAAATCTTATAGCAAGTCTTGACTATTGATAGTCTATTACTAACAACCAAGGAAAATACATATTCAATTAGTTATTTATATATAATGGAAAACTCCATTCAAATATTATACATTATGTATACATGTAAATTATGTTTATAGTTTTGTGTTTTTGATCTTAGAGAGCTTCTCAATATAATTTCAATAACAATTCCATCATACATACAATCTTATACATTATGTATACATGTAAATTATGTTTATAGTTATGAGTTTTAGATCT
>VDFB02026499.1:40564-120931 GCA_007258455.2 Sequoia sempervirens | reverse complement strand
TGATCAAAGCTTTCTTTCTTTCTCATCATGTGTTCCTTTATGCTTATGGTTGGTTTTCGATGGGATCATAATCCTAGGGGCTTGATCATCCCTCTTGATTATTGACATCTCATCTTACTAAGCATTAGTACATTTGAACCCTTTTCTTTCTTGCATGATTGGCTACTTTAGCACAAGTTTGAAGCAAGCCCATCCTCTCACTAAAGTGGGGGCTAAATGTGGACATGAAAAAATTAACCCTTCTACTTTTTCTCATGTTTAGGCTTTTCTAGTGGCTTTTGACTTGATTTTGTTTAGATTTTATGCCATAATATGACATTAGGTCTTGAATATTTAATTCATTGAGACTTCTAAGGTGTCTTATGAAAGTGTTGTGAATTTTTCTAACATATTTCCACACTTTTCTAGACTTTTCTTATCATAATTCATCATAATAATTCATCTTTATCACTTACCAAGTCCTATTTTCAAGTGTTGTGAAGTGTTTTAACACACTTTCACACTTTTCTAGACTTTTCTTCATTAATTTTAAAACCCTTTCTTATGTTTAAATGACCCTTTAATACACATTTCAACCCCCTCTTAAGTGTGTTTTTAAGGATATTCCCATTAAAATATATATTAAATGCCCCAAAACTCCCGACATTTAATGAAATTTTCCCAAGTGGACTAAGTCGCCACCTAGGGAAACTAAGTCCAATAAGGAAAAAAAATCAAAATAATTTTAATTTCTTGGTGAGATTTTATCCTTTAACCCTTGAGGTTGGCTCGTGATGTGTTATTTTTGGGAAATTTACTAAAATCAAGTATAAATAAGGGTTTTTCCTCTCATTTTTCATCTACGACAATCTCCTAATCTCTTACAATATCATACTCTCTTGCATTCAATTATTCAAGTATTCAGACACTCTAGACTTAATTGAGTCATCCATTGGAGCTCTTCATTACATATCTTCAAATTTTCAACAAGGGTTTGGTAAGTTTATGACACTTGCATGTTATTTATTTATCATTCTCTTTACATTTCATTTCACTTTATTTGGTTTGATTACCAAAGTGGGGTTTGACCAGGGAAAACCCCTATAACCTAACCCTCAACTATTTTTCCCCTTTGCATGTGTATTTGTAGACTTTTGTGTGCAAATTTATCAATAAAATTGGTGTTGAAAGGTGGTCAACAAGTCAAAAAAATATTTCAAGTCTTCACAACCCTAATTAAAACTTGGAGATATTCTATAGGTCAACTCCTGAAGATTCATACCTAGACTCACATAAAAAAAGTGCTTACAGATTTGAAGTTATAGTTTACAGTCTTGAGATCCCCAAAAGCTACAAGAGGACTAAATTGCCCCTCTTAGAGATTTAGTCCCACTTTAGAGAATAAAAAATGTTTTTTGTATTGTTAGACACCCATCTGGAAGATTCTTTCTTTAGAAAGTTCTCCCAGAAATAAGACTAAATCACCCCACCTAGCGGCTTAGCCCCATTTGGCTTCAACAATAGAATTTCCAAAATTCTAGTGGTCTCTACAATCTTTAGTTAGTCTCTCTTCATCTCCTTGGTGCACTCATTATGTATCGCAACTTACTCTTTATTTTCATTTGCATCTTTAGATAGTTTGTTTCATGTTTGCATATCACATTGTGTTTTCCAAAATTCCATAAATCTTAGGTTTTACATTAATATTACTTCATTTCCAGATTATTGCATGTATACATCTCATTTAGACATATTTGCATCATTGCATCCCTCCTGCATCTCATTCTTCAATAGTAAACAAAAGCATTTTAACCCTATCCCTTGCCTTTTTGGTGAAAGATCCTAGAAGGGTAAGTGGCCAATAGGGTTTCCAAAATCTTTGTTTACACTTGGATATCTACTTTCCTATGATATAGGTCACGGGGAATGGCCTCTACCCACTTCATGAAGTACTTAGTGGTGGTGATAATGAACTTATGTCCATTAGACAAGGTAGGGGTGATTTTACCAATGAGATCGAGCCACCATTGCCAAAAGGGCCAAGGAATTATGATTGGTAGAGATCCTAAGCTAGTGCAATGATGAGATCTCCATGTTGTTGACATTGTAAAAATTTTCAGACATATTCATGAACTTCCTTTTCCATTGTAGGCTAGTAGTACCTAGTCCTCAACAATTTCGTGGCCAACATCATACCACTCGAATGTGAACCAAAAATGCCATTGTGTACCTTGGTTATAGTAGTCAAAGCTTCCTTAATGTTCATGCATCGTAAAAGGGTTCCTTCAATACTCCGATAGTATAGGGTGTCACCTAAGATAATAAAACGTGATGACTTCTTGAAAAATATTCTTTTAAGGTTCAAGGTGATATCAACAAGGAGGACTCCTATTCTTAGGTAGGTATATATGTCATGATACCAGGGATCATTAGGACCAATGATTTCAAACACAAATTCAGACTCTGGTTGATACCAGGGATCATCGGGACCAATGATTTCTCACACAAATTTAGACTCTGGCACCTTGAATGCTGTTACGAGAAGCTACTCTGTGAGGAATTCATGTTGAAGAATGTTGCATGGGATATCCAATAGTGATCCAATTGTTGTCATAGCATCTATTGCTTTGTTTTTTTCCCTTAGTATTTTTTCAAATGTGATGTTAATGAATTTTTTTTGAGGCTTTCCACCAGCTTCTTGTATGGAGTTAATTTATCATCCTTTGTTTTGTATTCATCATTAACTTGATTGATGATTAGCTGTGAATCTCCATAGACCTTAAGTGCCATGATTTGCCATTGTACTGCTATTCTTAGTCCTATAACAAGAGCCTCATACTCTCCAATGTTGTTTGTGTAAGGAAAAGACAACTTATATGACTTTGGTATGTAGTCTCCTTGTGGTGTGATGAAAAAGACTCCAAATCCTGACCCATGTTATGTCTAGGACCCATAAAAATATACTTTCCAATGATTTTCTATGTTGAGATTAATTATTGACTCATCCTAAAATTCTGATGCCCATGGGTTTTCTGAATATATAGGTGCTTCTACCAATTGGTCTAAAATCACTTGTCCTTTGATGGTTTTACGTTCTACATTCTTAATGTCATATTAAGTGAGGATCATAACCCATTTAGCCATTCTTCCCTATTTTGTCATCTAGTGACTCTGACACTGTAGCGGTTTTGTCTTGTAGTGACTACCTTCTTTGATGCAACTAAACACTTGTAGGAAGATTCCCTTTGTCTGATATTTTTTTTTGCATCCTTTGTTATAAATTAGTGTCCCTAAGAAGCAGGTGTGTTGCTCCTGATTCTAATAGACAACTCCTTAAAATCATCATCATTTGGTGGAAAATAAAATAGCCCCTTCTTTTTCCTTTAAAGGTCACCCTTTGCTATTTTTTCATTGAATTCCTTGGCATGCATTCATATGTTGGTCAGTCCTTCATTATTTACATAGACATCCTTTTCCTCTAGGGGCTCTTGCGGGCTTCCTCGATGGCCCCTCAGTAGGTTCCATAAATCCTGCACCAAAAGACATAGTAAGTGCTTTCATATGTAAATCAAGGCAAATGTTAGTCAGGTCTTGCAAATGCATTGTTAGATCCATCCATGCATCATTGAAAGATCATAATATTCATCAATGTTCCACATTTGGAGCTCATTTGGACCATAAACATAAATGCAGGTTTAGGAGTGTGAGTGTAGGAAGTTTGAAGGATGTTTGGAGTCTCTACTGCTAAGCAACAAAATTTAGAGCACGGTGACCCACAGGTAGAAGGCCACACTTCAAGACCCACAGGTGCCTTAGGGAGACATGAAGGAGGGAGATACAAGGCCGCCATCATATGTTTACTGCTAGGAGTGGCATTGGAGGCATGGCGGTCCACAAAGCCACAACTCTTAGAAATTTTGAGTTTTTCCAAATTAAGCACATGGAAGATACATTAGAAGGGTGTCTACACCTATTCCTCAATGATTTGGCGCTTTTAGAAAAATGCAAAAATTTGGAATGCAGAAGCTAGAGGGTCCATTTCCTTAAAAATGACATGGAGCACATGGAAACCTGCAAACAGTAATGGAGGGATGACAACTTGTAAGGAAGTTCCCATGGATGGCAATGAAGGGATGGTGGCCCACAAGGAAGTTCCCATAGACGACGATGGAGGGATGGTGGCCTCCAAGGAAGTTCCTATAGAAGGTGATAGAATTGGATGATGGTTGTAAGGAAGTTCCCTTGGATAGTGATGGAGGGATGGCTTCCTGCAAGGAAGTTCCTATAGATGGTGACAGAGGGACGGTGACCTGCAAGGAAATTCCTGTGGATGGCGGTGAAGGGATGACAACTTGCAAAGAAATTTTGGAAACTTCTCAAAACTCAACAAAACCTTGGTAGTTCACTTAGACATCACAAAAACATCCCAAATCCATAGGCAACTTGTCCCCAAAGTCAAAAAATGAAGGCAAAAGTGAAGTAAGTGAGTAGGGACCAAGTTAGCTAGAGCAAGGAAAAAGAAAAAAAAAGTGGGGAGGACTTTGTTTCTCTTCTCAAATTTGAATGCCTCAGGTTAAAATAAGGGGTAGGGAGCACCACTTATAGGCCAATTTCCATAAATTGCATGCATTGATTTATTGGTATGGAAAACCTAGGTTATGTGAGATGCAGAAACCCATAATTGTTTGGATGCTTCTTCAAGGATCAGATGAAGAAACCTAGTGCGGATCTTGCCATGTGGGAGAAATTTGGGTGTCAGTCACTACTCAATGGTAAAACATGAGTGATGACCCACATGAGGTCACCCATAGGGGCATTTTTGCAAAAGTAAAAGACTTAGTGAAAATCAGGTGGTTGAATCTAGTCAAGGGGAATTTGATCATTCTAATGCATGTGACTCAGACTCTAGGAAAGGGGCATACAAAGTGAGGTGGGAGAAAAAATGACCCAATAGCAGCAAGAACGAGCCATCGGGAGCGAAAAACAGGGGGTCCCTACCTAAGGTGGGGCGTGTGCACAAAACATGCGCAAGACCCTCCCCTTGGGATTTTTTTAGGTGATATTTTAACGATTTCAAATCCTTGGTTTAATATTGGCTTGTGTCATTTGAATTTTCAAATTTAAGGGTAAGATATGTATAAATGAAAGGCTATTTCATTTAGTTTCACCTAGCAATTTTGAACAAGATCTTCATAAGAAATCAAGAGTATCTTTACAAGAGCATTATAAAGTATTAAAGAGAATTCAAGAAGGAATTCAAGAGTATACTATTGAATTTTATTGTATTAATCAAGGATCGATTTCATCATGTCAAAGACATCTAGGGCATCATGTGTGTTGTTGAGCTAATGTGTTGATGTAGCATTTAAAATCCAATTCAAGCATTCTTTCACGTCAATGTTCATGATCAAGGTCTACATTCATTGAGGCCACTTCATGCAAGATTTTTGATTTGTACTCCAAGGTTCAATTGAGGATTGGTGAGTTGTGACATTGCATTTTGTTTATTCATCATTCCTTTCATGCATTGCTTCATTTCAAGGTTTAATTTCCAAAATGGGATTTGACCAAGGAAAACCCCTATTCCTTAATAATCAACATTTTTCTCCTCTTTGATATGTGATTGTAGGTTTTAGGTTGAAGATCATTTATAGAGAAAAACTTTTTAAAATTGGAAAGTTGTCAAATTTGTCACTTTTTTTGCAAAATCACAAAAATTGAGCTATCGAATTTACTTTTGAGTTTGCAATAGTCTCCCACTGGGATTTGAAAGTGCATACATTGAAGAAGAGAACCTAGAAATTGATTTTCCAGAACCCTAGCCAAGATCCATTTTCCACTGGGAAAATAAGTCCTTAGTGAGGCTCAAAAAAACAATTTTTGCAGTAGGTACACCACATGTTTTACCCTCTTGAAATCTACCTTTTGATTGGTATATCAATTAGGTTTATTTTCGGATTCTTATTTATGCATTATAACCCTCATAAATTGAATGAGACAACATCTAGCAAAATTATGTTCATCTTAATTCATTATGGTGAGCCTCTTTTTATATGTTTCAATAAAATGCATATTACAACATTAAATTAAGGTATAATTTAGTTCATTTTAATATTAAATTCCAAATTAAGTGTGAAAATGGGATACATTTTCCTACACTACACATGTGAAGAAGCACTTGCATGAATCTTGTATAGATGCAATCCTTTTATGAAATTAAGGTTCATAGACAATAAACTAGTTAATTGTTCGTTTTTAGTTTTAGGGAGTTTTCATGTAAGGAAATTTGGATTGGTTATTCACAGGAATATAATGCTTTATAAGCATTTTTCAATAAAAATTGTAAATGCATTGAAATAAATCAATATCTTATTATATAATGTTTTTCTTATTTTGTGCAATGGGTTGATCTGGTTTTCTATATGTGTTCTACCATCTTAACATGGTATCAGAGCAATAAAGATTCCTAGCATGTGGGAGACCAACACAACACATTTGAAGAATCCCTAAGGACATGTAGAGGAGAGAAGTTGCCCTATTTTTATGCATACTGTAATGAAGAATATTGCTTGACTGTTGCATTGAATATAGAGGCATTCAAAAAGATGAGCAATGGTAGTGCATGGATCAAGCAAATAAAGGCACAATTTAATGCTTTGACAAAGATGTCCGAAATTTGAGCATTTAACTCTATTATTAAATGATTGTACCAATTTTGTGCATGCAAGGACCATTCAATCTAATTACTTGAGCATTTGAAGTTTTTTTAGTCATTCCAAGAATTTGATGCAAAATAAAAATGTTGGTGTGCATGGTTGTTCATGGAAATTTTTTTCTTAGGCATAAGTGAGAGATGCTATGCAAGGGTTATCAACTTTTGTGAGGTTTTTACTATTAGCGATATGAATTTTATTATCTATTATTTGGAGAGTTTGAATTGGTAATTATAGTACATGTTTTATACTGATGATAAAAAACTATTTTTTTGTTTTTCAAAGGATTCTAGTAAAATGAGTTTATATGGTATTTAATATGCATAAAAGAGGTGCATTGTGGTGGAAGGAGAACATAAGTCACAATTTGGTTTGGAATCTAATATAAGCATTGCATTTTTTAATATTAAAATAAGGTATTCAACAAGCTTGCATATGCAATTCCTTTATGTAAGTGGGGTTATAAGTTGTGAAAGGGGGAGGTATTGAATTGAAATAATAACATATTAACAATTGAGACTGATAATCATTATTTTATGCATTTAAACTTGGTCATTTTTTAAACATATTTTTCATGTAAAGAATATTCATCAAAGGAAAGATGTATTCTTACTTTGGAGTCATAATGAAATATTGTATGCATATCATGAGAGTATAATACATAGTTGTTTGCATAATGTTGATGTTATTCAATTCAGCCATGTTACACTTGGTGGAGATTTCAAATTCAAATGTTGGGTATGTACAGGATCATGATGGGCCAAAAAGTGGCAATATTATGGGTATTTGTAGGGTATGTGGCTAATGACTTTTTTTTACCCAAAATTGATGAAATGAAAAGGGTTTTTTAGAGGAGATTCTCAGGTTTCAACCAATATAAATTATTCTTTAATTTGAATTTAATAAATAATTATTATTAATTTTCTATTAGAATTATGACTAAAGTCTTGATCGATAGGCTGAATGAAAAACATCTATAACTTTCAAACAATATCACATTTTTTTAATCCAAAACATGTGTCACATTATATGCTTCACATACTATAGGATTTAAAAAAAAAAAGAAAATTAAATTTCATGAAGTTTTGACCAAGTTAAGGTGGTCAAACATACGAGTTTTTATATTTTTAAAAGTTGTAATAAAAAATCATAATTAATTATTTACTTAGAAAAAATTACAAAAATATGCATCACATCTAGACATGAGTCCTCTACTTATATATAAAATCTTATCAAAAAATATTATCATTTTATTATGGTTAGGGTGGTCAGAAAAACATGTACTTATTTTTTCCTTGAAATTTAAGTACTACTGCATTGAAATTTCAATTTTTCACCAAATAGATTTTATTTATTTCTAAATAAACCTAGTAGTTTAGAAACTACATTGAATTTTATATAGATTCTATTCTTACATATTTTTAAAATAATATAGATAACTTATTCAAATTTTTACATCAAGTTTCCTAACACTGATTTTTTTGAATTTTTTGCCACTTAAGGGCCTATTTTTTCCATGATGATCTTGCACATACCCTATTTGTTCTATCAAAGAGACTAATGAGAAATCAAATGAATAGACTATAATAGGTCCTATTAGAGGCTAGAGGAAATGGAGGCAGGAGGACATTTATCATCCCAAGCTAGCTTCTCACTCGGGGATGATTCCTTGCATGAAAAGTATTTGTTTCATCTCTATTCCTTTCAAGAGCAAGATGGGGCATCCAATGATTTATTGATTTTTGGATAGTTGAATTCACAAACTTGCTAAGATGTTGTTGGTATGTGGATAGTTGAATCCATAAATTAGCTATGGATAATTGAGTTTGTCTCAATCCATAGTTTTGTAGATGTGTATTTGTGGATAATTGAATAAGTCTTGATTCATAAATGGAGTGTTATTATGGATAATTGAGTGATTCTTGATTCATAGTTGGTTGGTGATTTCCTTGTGAATAGTGGAGTGTGTTTCAATCCAGAGGTAAACATTCGATAATCAAAACATTTGCCTAGACATGAGGAGTGTGGGTTGATGTTGATGTAGACTTGCATAATCAAAACATTTCCCAAGACATAAGGATTTTGGGTTAATGCTTAATACATTTTCCTAGACAAATTAGTTTGGGTTGATGTTGATGTAGGGTTGGCTAGTTAGAACATTTTCCTAGAAAAAGAAGCTTAGGTTGATGCTCATTCAATATTTTGTTTTTGTTTTTGTTTTTTGTAATGTAAATCTTAAGGCAGGCACATGTTAGGAATTTAAGGTTTGCACTCATAGACTATTCCCTTATTTTTTATTTTTCTATTATGTAAACCTTAAGAGGGGTTGTTAGGAAATTAAGGTTTACATACAATAAATTAGTTAATAATTAGTAGTTAGTTCTAGGGAGTTATTCCCATAAGGGAATTTAGAGTGGTTATTGATAGGAATGCAATGCTTTATAATCATTTTGCAATAAAAATTGTAAATGCATTGGATCAAATCAATATCTTATCATTATGTGCAATGGTTGGATCTGATTTTCTGTATTTGTTCTACCATTTTAACAAATCCCTTCTACTATGCAATAGTGTATTTCCTTGCACATTATTCTCTGTATGTACATCAATAGGATAACGAAATGGTCTTCTTACACTTTCCAATAAGAGTCCTTGAGACAATCTTCAACTTGCTAGAACTTTAAATAGTTGGTAAAATTTATCATTAGATAAACCAAAGGTATTACAACTACTAAAAATGGGTCTACTATTATGAATACGGGTATACAAGTGACAATTCCTTCTGTATTGTTCTTTGAATTTATAACAATAACAAAGGAGTGAAATCACCATATCACATTGTCAATATGAAGAGTCTTAAAAAAATAATCTCTCCAACTCAACATATCCTCTCATAGAGAACAAATGACTTTTGAATATGAGTTTAAGTTATCTAAATGTCCTTATTCGATACATCCATAAGGATAATACAAACCCAAATAGGAGTTAATCCACATCATACACTGAAAGAGGCTATTTCCTGATTAAACAATACCGATAGCCATGACTACTATTCATGGCATTTTGTTCTCTTTTCTAGAAAAATTACAACTTACACTTGTCTGATATTTCTAAAAAAAAAAATTGTCAAAAACATCAACTACAAAACCCAAAGTACATTTATTGACGAAGAGATGAACAAAAACATCTAACTAAAATCTTCTTGTAAGCATGTACAACTGTAGCCTTGAATTTATTTTCCTCTTTGAAATAAGCTAAATGAGCACATGTCCAAAGAATGACAATAATAGTATCGAATTGGTTTTGACACCTGCCAGTTGCATAAGCTTAAAAAGATCCATGACCTTGTTAGCCTACTAATTTTGCGCATGCCATCCAATTGTAGAAGTCCAAGAGACCACATCTCTTTGTGACATTTTTTTCAATTATTGTTCACATGGCTTTTCTTTCCAAAACTTTATGTGGTGGATCTTCTGGGTAAAAATCAAAGAATTCAAAGAGATTTTTTGCCTACGTATAATTCATCCACGTTAAAGATACGGTATGTTTTCAGAGTATCAGCGAAAAATTCTCGTTACTTTTAACAACTCAATGGGCGAATGACACGCTTCACCTTGTCTGTGTCCTTGGCTGCTCTGTAATAATAATGTAACATCACACTTCCCTGGCTTTCCACGATAATACAATTACACGCGATTTCGTACACCAAGCATTTTTCACGTTTGTCCATCCTAATCCCAGGCAATTTCTCATCCTTCGTTCCTACAATAAATTTATGTCTTCCCATTATCAATCTCACCGATTTATAGGCTTTGATTTGTTCCACTTTCAGAGCTCAATGATAAGTTACTACCATCTTTTCAGAATATTATGAATCAAAACATGATTCAATTAAGAAATTCATCAATTTGAAAGATTTATACAAATCATGAAATGAACATGCATAGGTTGAAATTGTCAAAATTGGAGAGCTGGAATAGATTTTCTCTATTACTAAAAATATATATCCAAAGATCCTTAAATAGATATTATACATGGACAGGTGTGTCTCTTACATGAGACATGATTCTTTCTGATTAAATAGAGTTTATATTTTAACACTCCCCATAAACTTTATTTTATCACTGCCTTAACTAGAAGATGGCGGCCACCCACAACAAATAGGTTTATTAGCTACCCATCTACAAATGAAGAATTGTTAACACCAATGCCTTCTCAAAAATATACAAATTTATCCTTACTCGAAGGTTTAGTGAAGACATCTGCAAGTTGTCCATTGGTTGTTATATAGACTAGTTTAATTTCCTTATTGAGAACATGCTCATGAATGAAGTGATGGTGTACTTCAATATGTTGTGTGTGAGCATGGACCATTGGATTCTTAGATATTTTTAACACACTTTGATTATCACAATACATAATTATTTGATCAGGTTGTGTGTGTCAAAGATTCTCAATCAGTCGTCTAATCCATATTGTTGGATCACAACTTGCAACAACAAATGCTTTGTACTTTGATTCAATAGATGACAAAGCAACATTAGGTTGCTTCTTACAACTCCATGAGATAGTGGTAGATCTAAGATTAAAGCAATAACCAAAGGTTGATTTTCTAGAATCTATGCAACCTATCCAATTTGAATATGAAAAGCTAGCAAGTTTGAAATCTTCATTTTTCAAATACTCAAATCCAAAATTTTGTGTTCCTTGAAGATATCTCAAAACTCACTTTACAACTAACCAATGACTATGTTTTGGATGAGACATGAATTGAGACAAGATTCTAACTACATAAGAAATTTATAAATGAGTAGTAGTCAAGTAAACCAAATTTACTACCAAACTCCTATATAATGCTTCATTAGTTGATTTACCATTTGCATCTTCATTCAATTTGGTTCTTGTCTCCATTGGTGTTGACGAAGCTTTGCAGTCTTGCATTTTGAACAGTCTGAAAATTTCTTTGATGTATTTCATTTGAGAGAAATATTTTTGTAGATGTTTTCCACACTTCAATACCAAGAAAGCAATGAAATAATCCAAGATCAAACATCTTAAAATTCATCTTCATATCTTCTTTCACAGCTTTGTATAAGTGATTGATTACTCCCAGTAATGAGTAAATCATCAACATACAACACAATGAACAATATCTTGTAATCATAATTCATAATGTATAAATTTGGATCAGCATCAGAATTTTGAAATCCCCTTTGAAGAAAGTACTTATCAATTTTTTTAATACCAACCTCATGAACCTTTAATCCAAGATCATACATATCAAAATTGATCTTCATATCCTCTTTCACATCTTGTATAAGTGATTGATTACTCCTATTCATGAGTAAATGATTAACATACAACACAATGAACAATATCTTGTGATCATAATTCGTAATGCATAAATTTGGATCAGCTTTAGAATTTTGAAATCCCCTTTAAAGAAAGTACTTATCATTTTTTTTAATACCAAGTTTGTGGAGCTTGTTTCAAACTATATAGTGCATTTTTTAAGTGACTTAACACGTGTTCCTTTCCTTTCTCAACAAAACCAGGAGGTTATGTGACATATATCTCCTCTATCAAACCTCCATTTAGGAATGCACTTTAGGCATCCATTTTATGGGCTTCCCAATTGTGGTGGGAAGTAAGAGCTATCAACATTCTGATAGTGATCAATAAACACCTTCAATTTATTTATAGCCTTTAGCTACCAATCTTTCTTTGGGCTTGTCAATTGAACCATCAAATTTAAACTTGATTTTGAATACTCATTTACAATCAATGGTTTTATTTCTCATAGGTAAAGGAACCAACTCCCATGTATGGTTCTGATGAATCAAATCAATCTCTTGATTCATAGAATATTCCATTATCTTCCTTTATTGCTTCACAAAAAGTGCTTGATTCATTAGCTCTTAGAATAGTTGTCATTAATGCATAACTGACCTCATAGTCCTACAATTTGATGTGTGCTCTCCTTGCTCATTTTGATCTCCTTAGAGGAACATTAGATTGTGGAGTGGATAATGATCTTGAATTTGGATTATCAATTTTTTCTTGTTTTTTATATATTCAATAAGACTTTTTGATTTAGGCTCAACATTTTCAAGTGAATACAATGATTTTTCACTATCATATTTCTCTTCTATCAAGTGAACATGGTGACCACTCGAAAGGTAACACTTTTCTTCAAACTTGACATCTCTAGAGATGTGAATTTTGTTAGTGTTAGGATCATACAACTGATATGCTTGACTAGACTCATCATATTAAACAAGAATGTATTTTTGAATCTTATCATCAAATTTTATTCTCTTCTCTTTTGGAATATGTTAATAGGAAATGCTACCAAAAATTCTCAAATGGTTGACTATTAGTTTCCTTCTTAACCATGCTTCTTCTAGAGAGATACCTTCTAAGGTATTATTGTAATGAACCGGACTAATTTTTTTTAATTTTTTCAAATTCAATTACAATCAACACGCACCCATTAAGGTTAGCTCTAAACCAAAACGATGCGGAAAGCAACACTAACCAAAATGTACACCAGGGTCCCGATGTGGGAAAGGTGTGAGCATTGGCAGAGGATCTAATGCAGATGCAAACTAGAAAGAACCCTAACCAAGAATGTGTCTGGGCAGACGAGCATATGGTCAGAGGATCAATGCATGATGAATTGAAGTAACCCTAACCAAGAATGGCACCAAGTGATGGCGAGCATATGGTCATAGGGTCCCTAAAGCTACTAACTGAACCTCTTCCACTTATTCAGTGGGAAGTACAAGAAATTCAAAGAGAAGAAATGAGAAGTGCTGACAGTACTACTATTCAGCTTATAATGAATTAGAGAACCTACCAGAATCACAAGATTAGAAGCTTTCAATGCTGCAATAATTATAGTTATCTCTCCAATACTCTCAAGCCCTTCGAATATTAACTTCTCACTCAACTACTAAATTTTTCTCAAGTCTGATATGACTAATTTTGACAGAAAATGCACAGACCAGCAACACAACTTACTAAAATGCTCACAAAACACTCAAAACTCACCCAAATCACATAATACTAAATGCATTCAACTCCTAACATGATGGCACCCCCTAAGTGATTGAGAAACCAACCTGAAACACTCCTATTTATTTTGCACAAAAATCAAGGCACTCTCAGAAATGTACGACCCTCAAGGAGGGGAGATTTTGCTCCATAAAATCTAAGACACAAGATAAAAATCTAAGATTTGGAATACTTGGTCGCCCTTAGCAAAGAATCTGATTCATCCAATACCCAAAACTGCAATATTTTTTATTCAATAGATATGAGAAAATCTTACAATCAGCTGTGATAATCAACAACTCCAAAAATGAGACAAAAATGCATATTAGAACTCTAAAAGGCAAACTACTCAACTGAAATGCAAAACAAACCTATTACAAACTATCTCTCAACTAGTTGCTATCTTTCAAGCAAGAAGATGAGCCATTGCTAGGAGGTGTGCTTTCCTCGAAGCGAGTGCCTGAAGTCAATTTAGCAGCATAATGGTGTAGTAGACAAAAGATCCCAAATCAAGAGCTAAGGCCTAAATATAAAGACTTGAGGAGAGTCTTCTAGAAACTTCAAGGGTGCCCAAATTCAATTTTGAATTCAACACATTTCCCTCCAAAGGTGGCATCCTTTTCTCATAATATAATATTTCACCTTTTTATAAAAATCAATCTTTCCTTCAAGTAGGCGTCCACCTTCACTAACCCATAATTTGGCCTTAAACTATAATTTATCTCTCAATGAGGCATTTACCCATAAAGTCCCCTTTTTAAAACAACATAAAGTTATAATGCTAGGCAAGGGGGGGGTTATAATATTAAAATATAACAAATGTTATAATGTGAAAATACTTATCTCTCCATAAAAATTGCACCCAAAGGCCAAAAGTCCCAATACCAACTGTACTGGCTGAAGAAGAGAGCCAATCGCACTGTAGCCAATAGGACCACTACCAGAAATATAATTTACTAAAAATAGTAAATTCATGAAGTTGCTCGAAACACCAAACTTACTATACCACTGCGAAGCTCTCTGAAAAACCCAGAAAGAATCCGCAAACCAATTTCCAAACTTCAAGCAACAACCACCTCAAAAATAGGAAACCCTAATTTCACCAACTGAGTAGCCTACGAGTCTCCAGAATAGGCCAACGATCAACTGGAAAGATCACATTTGAGAAGGGGACATTACAGTCTGCCCTCCTAAAGATTGCTTGCCCTCAAGCAATCTCAAATTTGGATGTTGTAGAATCTCCTCATTCTCCCAAGTTGCATCCTCCAAAGGCAAGTTCTTCCACTTCACCAAGTACTCTTTGATTGTTCTTTTCCTCAAGGAATGCTCTTTGGATTTAATAATCTCCTCTAGAATCAAAGTCAACTATCCTTCTTCATCCAAGGGAGGCAACTATGATGAAGCAACAACATTGTGTCCAAGTGCCCTTTTGAGGCGATACACATGGAAAACATTGTGAACCTTACTACTCGATGGTAGTTCCAACTCATAAGCCACTACTCTGACCTTTCTGCTGACTTTGAATGGCCCATAGAAGCGAGGTTTTAGCTTCTCAGCTCCACTCTTCTTGAGTGTAGACTGTCTGTAATTCTAAAGTCGAAGATAAACCATATCACCAACCTCAAATGAACGCTCAACACGCTGTTGATCAGCATACATCTTCTGTTGATTTTGTGCTATTTGAAGGTTGTTCTTCAAGGACTTCAAAATATCTTGACTTTGCTGCAACCAATCCTTGGCTTGAGGAGCTTTGCTATCACCAAACACCAAATAAGCAAAGCTAGGAGCCTCATAACCATAGAGAGCCATGAATGGAGACATCCTTATTGACATGTGGAAGGATGAATTGTAGCAATACTCCCCAATGTGAAGCCATTTCACCCATGCCTTTTGCTGCTCCGAGACATAATTTCTAAGATAGCCCTCCAACCATTTGTTCACTATCTATGTTTGACCATCGGTTTGAGGGTGATAGTTAGTGCTTGGAGTAAGCACTGTACGACTCATCCTAAAAACTTCTTGCCAAAAGGTGCTTAGGAACTTGATGTCCCTATCACTCACAATGTTTTTTGGCAACCCATGCAATCTAAACACTTCATGGAAAAAAAAATCTACAACTTGAGCTGCAGAGAATGTGCTAGTGATGGCAAAAAAAGGAGCAAACTTAGTTAATCTATCCACTACAACATAGACACAGTCTTTGCCTTGAGCCTTTGGCAACCCCGTGATGAAGTCCATTGATATGCTTTCCCATTTTTGGTTGGGAATGGGAAGAGGTTGCAGCAGACCAGCTGGAAGGGAATGCTCAGTTGTGTTCATCTGACAAGTGGGACACTCCTTAATGTAGCATTGGACTTCCTCTTTCAACCCTTTCCAAGAAAACCTCTCCTGAATCTACCTGTATGTCTTGAAGTAACCTTGATGACCAGAAAATGAAATGTCATGGAATGTCATCAAAATCTTCTTTTTGAGCTTAGAATTGGTCACCAAAAAGATCCTTCCCTTGTAGTGTATCAAACCATCAACCACTGTGTACCTTTCATCATGGAAAGAACCTTCAATGATGTTGGTTGCAAACTGATTTTTGGCATAATCAGCAAGCAACATCTCCTTCCAATCAGTAGTAAGCTCACACAATGAGCTCAAATGAGGCCTTCTAGATAGGGCATCTGCCACAACATTGTTTTTCCCTTTGACATACTCAATGTCGAAATCGTAAGCTTGAAGCTTACTTACCCACTTTTGTTGTCTTTCATTCAAATCCTTCTGATGCATGAAGTGCTTGAGACTATTGTGATTAGTCTTGACCACGAACTTGCTCCCCACAAGATACTGTCTGAACTTAGCTAATGCATGCATGATTGCAAGCATTTCCTTATCATAGATGGAGTAGGTCCTTTCAACACCCCTTAGTTTCCTACTTTCAAACACAATGGGATGCTTATCTTGCATCAAAACAGCCCCAACACCTTCTCCAGATGCATCACACTGTAACTCGAAAGGCTTGGAGAAATCCAATATGGCCAACACTGGGCAAGAACTCATGATTTTCTTGAACTTATCAAACACACTTTGAGCCTTTTCTGACCATAAGAAAGCCCCTTTTTTAGTGAGTTCAGTAAGAGGAGCAACACTTTGAGAGTAGCCCTTCACAAATCTTCTGTAAAAGCCACAAAGACCCAAGAACCCTTTCAAATGAGTCAAGTTCTCTGGAGGTGGCCAATCAACTATCGCCTTGATCTTTTCAGGATCAACCTTCACCCCATTAGCATTGATTATGTGACCAAGGTAGAGCAGCTCCTTCATTCCAAATTCACATTTGGACTCTTTGGAAAACAAACTTTCTGATTCAAGAATGCTAACCACTTCCTCCAAGTGCTTGAGATGTTCTTCCCACATCTTGCTGAAGATGAGAATATCATCAAAAAAGATCAACACAAACTTCCTCAACTATTTCTAAAAAACTTTGTTCATACAAGACTAGAAGGTGGCTGGAGAATTAGTCAACCCAAAAGGCATGACTAAAAACTTGAAATGACCATAGTGGCATCTGAACCTCTCATTCGGATTTGATAGTAACCTGACCTCAAATCAATTTTTGAAAAGAACTTGGCACCATGTAGCTCATCAATGAGCTCATCTATTCGAGGAATGGGGTACCAATTTTTGATTGTGCTTTGATTCAAGGCACGATAATCCACACACATGTGGATGGTGCCATCCTTCTTCTTCACAAGAACTACTGCTAAAGTGAAGGGACTCTTGCTTGGACGAATGAAGCCCATCTCCAAGATTTCTTTCATGTTTTCTTCAATCTCATCCTTCTGCTTCTTAGGATATCGGTATGGTGTTGTGATGACTGGCTTGGCCCCTTCCTTGAGTTCAATGACATGCTTAGCTCCCCTTTTAGGAGGTGGCCCAAGAGGTAGATCAGTAAACACCTTGCTCCTCTTGGTGAGTATAGATTGTATATCTGGAGGATAATCCCTCTTTGTTTCAACTAGACTAGTTGGAAGAACCATACATTCTGCAGCCCACTCAACTTGATCGTGTTGAATCAGCCTCTCCATTCTTTTGAAAGACACAATCCGAGGACTACCATTGGACATTTCTCTAAGCACTACCTTCTTTCCATCAAATTGGAACTTGAGCTCCATTGTTTGTAGGTTGAGAGAGATTTCACCTAGTGAGCATAACCACTAAATACCAAGTACTACATCTATGTCACCAATAGTAACTACATAGAAATAATCTTTGACTTCATAGTTGCCTAACTGCATGGACATGTTAGGAACTCTTTGGTTGCAGGAAATATGAAACCCATCAACCACCATGACTTTGAAGCCTTCAAATTCTTTAGTTTTGAGACCTCTCTTTGCAACCACTCCTTCGTCAATGAAATTATGTGTGGCCCCCCAGTGTTAATCAAGGAAACAATTCGGTGACCTCCAAATCCACCACGGACCTTGAAAGATTCATTCTTTTGGAAACTAGAGAGTTGGGCAATAGATGCCCCAACTCCTTGCTCATGATCGGACTCTTCTAGAGCTCTCTCTTCCTCGTTGTCCCCAAAATAAGACTGTTGATCAGACATATCAGATTTTGATCCATAGTCTGAATAGGCCTCCATTTGATTAGAACGCCCTCTTCCAGGACATCTATGACCCTTGGTCCAAGGTTCTAAACATGTATAGCACTTGCCCTCCTTTCTGAGCTGTTCACGTTGCTCTTCAGTCAACTTGCGTGGAAACTTCTTGTGCTGATTTGAAAAATGTCTCTTATCCTTCTTGTGGCCAAAGGGCTTTGGCAGAAATTTAGGCCTAGGGGATGACAACTCCATACTTTGAGAATTCTTGATTGCTTCTTCAAGACTTGGTGGATCCAAAGTTTAACCCACCCTTTCAAGGGTTCAACCAAACCTTCAGAAAACATAACAACCAACCTTCTTTCAGTGATGCTGGGCACCATCACAGAAAGTCTTTGGAAATCAACTATGTAAGAATCCAAGGATCCATGCTGCTTCAGTTGTGCAAGCTTACGGAATCTCACTTCAGGAACCTTAGTGTCGAACCTATCAATTAGCTTATTGGTGAATTCACCGTAGGTTTGAATGAGGTTATGGCCAAGCGTGACCAAACCATGGTACCACCACTCATGGGCAGCTCCCTCCAAATGAAGTATTGCAAACTTGATGGCATCTTCTTTTGGCATGGGACAGAGTGAAAGGTAGTTGTCTAACTTTGAACCCACGATCTTAATGAACACTTATCACTTCCATCGAAGGGAACCAATGACACCTTCCCAAGGGCTTGTTGATAATCAGTTCTAGGAGCCATATGAGCACGATTATCAACTCTTCATCTATTTCTTCTGTTTATTTGGTTCAATAATTGATCAAAGGACCATTGGTCTCTAAGATTAGGAGGTAAGGTGGCATACTCCAAGTAGGCTTTCCTGGCATCATCTGCAAAAGGAATGGGAGCTTCAACTTGTGGTTCCTCCCTCTGAGTGAATGTAGGAAAGAGCGGCCTAGAGGCTGATCCACTAGCTCGATGGCCTCATGTTGACCAATATTTCTACTTCCTCCATTACCATTGTTCCTATTGACTCCACTATTTTCTCATGTAGCATGGTTTTGATTAGAAGTATGATTCTGAGGAGTTTGCTAGTCCATTCGTGCAAGTAACCGGGACATCATATCAATCATCCCATCAAACTTCTTTTCCATCCTTTCATCTCTTTCATCCATGGCCTGCTTAAGATTATCTAACATATTCTCAACTGTTTTACTAGAATCTACTAATCTTTCTGTTTCTCTCAAAGCCTCTAAAAAAGTATCTGCTTCTGGCACTAGTGAAAACTGTGTCTATTGTCTTCTAGCCTGACTTCTGGTGAAGTATCTGCAATCACTGTCACTCATCTAACAATTGAATCACTATAGGGCATAGGTTGGCAGAATCATGGCTCTAATACCACTGTAATGAACTGGACTATTTTTTTAATTTTTTTTCAAATGCAATTACAATCAACACGCACCCGTTAAGGTTAGCTCTAAACCAAAATGATGCAGAAAGCAACTCTAAGTTCCAGAATGTACACCAAGATCTCGATGTGGGCAAGGTGTGAGCATTGGTCAGAGGATCTAATGCAGATGCAAACTGGAAGGAACCCTGACCAAGAATGCATCTAGGTAGACGAGCATATGGTCAGAGGATCAATGTATGATAAACTGAAGTAACCCTAACCAAAAATGGCACCGAGTGATGGCGAGCATATGGTCAGAGGGTCCCTAAAGCTACTAACTGAAGGTAAATAGGTGGCAAGCCAGCCTCTTCCACTTATTCAGTGGGAAGTACAAGAAATGAGAAGTGCTGACAGTACTACTGTTCAGCTTACAATGAATTAGAGAACCTTCCAGAATCACAAGATTAGAAGCTTTCAATGCTATAATAATTATAGCTATCTCTCCAATACTCTCAAGCCCTTCAAATATTAACTTCTCACTCAACTACTGAATTTTTCTCAAGTCTTATATCACTGATTTTAAAAGAGAATGCACATACCAACAACATAGCAACTTACTAAAATGCTCACAAAACACTCAAAACTCACCCAAATCACATGAAACTAAATGCATTCAACTCCTAACATGATGGCGCCCCCTAAGTGACTGAGAAACCAACCCGAAAGACTCCTATTTATTTTGCACAGAAATCAAAGCACTCTCAGAAATGTATAGCCCTCAAGGAGGGGCAATTTTTCTACATAAAATCCAAGACACAAGATAAAAATCTAAGATTTGGCATACTTGGTCGCCCTTAGCAAAGAATCTGATTGGTCCAATACCCAAAACTGCAATATTTTTTATTCAATAGATATGAGCAAATCTTACAATCAGCTGTGATAATCAACAACTCTAAAAATGAGACAAAAATTCATACTAGAACTCCAAAAGGAAAACTACTCAACAAAAATGCAAAAACAAACCTATTACAAACTATCTCTCAACTAGTTGTTGTCTTTCAAGCAATAAGATGAGCCATTGCTAGGAGGTGTGCTTTCCTTGAAGCGAGTGCCTGATGTCAATTCAGTAGCATAACGGTGTAGTAGACAAAAGATCCCAAATGATGAGTTGAGGCCTCAATATAAAGAATTGAGGAGAGTCTTCTAGAAACTTCAAGATGGGCACTAAAATTCAATTTTGAATTCAACACATTTCCCTCCAAAGGTGGCATCCTTTTCTCATAATATAATATTTCACCTTTTTATAAAAATCAATATTTCCTTCAAGTAGGCGCCCCCCTTCACTAAACCATAATTTGGCTTTAAAATATAATTTATCTCTCAATGAGGCATTTACCCATAAAGTCCCCTTTTTAAAACAACATAAAGTTATAATGCTAGGCAAGGGGGGGTTATAATATTAAAATATAACATTATAATGTGAAATTACTTATCTCTCCATAAAAATTGCACCCAAAGGCCAAAAATCCCAATACCAACTGTACTGGCTGAGGAAGAGAGCCAATCGCACTGTAGCCAACAAGACCACTGCCAGAAATAGAATTTACTAAAAATAGTAAATTCATGAAGTTGCTCGAAACACCAAACTGACTATACCACTGCGAAGCTCTCTAAAAACCCAAAAAGAATCCGCAAACCAATTTCCAAACTTCAAGCAACAACCACCTCAAAACTAGGAAACCCTAATTTCACCAACTGAGTAGCCTATGGGTCTCCATAATAGGCCAACAGTCAACTAGAAAGATCACATTTAAGAAGGGGACATTACAATTATTCAAACTCTAATTGATCAAATAGGAACTTATATGAATTGATTTTCCCCATAATTTATCTTTAATATTGCAAGCCTTGAGCATGGATTTATATTTTTTATGAAGTTTAATATTTTTTCTTTCACCCACTTCATTTTTTGTGGAGTATATGGAGTTGAGAATCACCAATTAATTCCTTTTTGTTTGCAAAAAATAAAAAAATTATATGAGTTATACTCCCCCACATTATCTTATCTTAAAATTTTATTTATTTTTTATCACTTTCATTCTAAGTTCTTAGTGTGAGAACATCAAATGTTTCAAACATGTTCTTTAAAAATATACCCAAATATTTCAAGTGAATTCATTAATGAATGTCATGAAATATTGATATTTCCCTATAGAAACTATATTCATAGGTCTACATAGATCATAATGAACTAACTCTAATTTCTTGGAGGCTCTCCAAGCCTTTCCATAATCAATTTTATCTCTATGTTGTTTCCCCATAACACGAGCTTCGTAAAAAAATTTCTCTATAGTGATGGGTGGATGTTCACAAACTATATTATGACTAAACATTTCCTTTAATGATTCAAGGTTAATATGATTAAGAATTCCATGCCATAGTTTATTTCTTTAAACAACATTTGAAACTAAGGATTTAGAGGAGTTTAACCTCAAATAAAATAGGCCTCCTTGCACATATCCATCACATACCAATTCTCTCTCACTATCAAACACCTCATAATTGTTTTTTCATAAATAACTTTCATATTTTTGGCAATTATTTGACTAACTAAGATAATATTTTTCTTTGATCCCGAAACAAATTAGACATTATCAATACTACTTTTACCTTGAGGTGCAACATATAGATGAGCTTTTCCAAATCCTTCAACATGTAATTGTGAATCGTCTCCCAATGTAATCATGTCTCTTGATCACTTTACTATATTTCTCAAGTTTTCAACATTACCAATCATGTGATGAGTAGCACTTGAATCGATAATTCAAACATCATCATTTTTAATATAGTTATATTAGGCATCTACTAAGAATATTTTGTGACATTCATCATCTTCAATATTTGCATTAACCATCATACTTCCTTGTTTATTTTTATTCATATCTTTCATTTTTTTTAAATATTTATCTTTAAAATGACTAGGATGATTGTAGTAATAGAAAAACCTTTCTTTCTTTTGTCCATTATTATCCATATTAGCATTTATTTGCGATTGAGTCTTCTTTCCTTTGAGCTTAGAGGTAAAATAATTTGTTGATTCATGTTAGAGAAAAGCACCCATGAAAATCAACTGCAGAATAAAGCTTCACAAGATAGAGAAGAGAACTATGCTACTTCACTAGAGATAATTGTATTTAGAATGAGACGATTTATATATTGCACAAAGTGTCTTATAAAGGCATAAAAGTAGGTGATAGGTGTAAAACTATCCACATGGGAAAAAACCACCCAAAATGATTAAATGAAAACTATTCTAAATGCAATGTCCCAACTAAGCTTAAGTGGGTAAATGGTAAAAACCATTTACTCCAATATCCCCCCTTAAGTGCAGCTTAGGGAGAATGAAAATGAAAAAATGAAGATGTAGTATGAATCCCCACTACACAACCATGTTAGGTACCCATTTACAATGCAAAATAAAAATCTCTCACAATCATAGAAAAAGAGAAAAACCTTGTAGGAAAAAATCCCTCTCCAAAAGAGAGAAAATAAAAAAAAACAATGCATGGATGGACAACTCAATCACACCACCACAAGGACTACATACATCAGATATATACAATCAATGCCCCCCTAAAGAGGGAAAGAGAGAGACTATATAGGCCCCCCATAATGTGTAATCACCTGCAAAAAATGTAAGTGCCTAAAGACAAAACATGATCTAATGTCAACAAACAACTTGTATCCCTTTTGGAAGAAATAAAACCAAATAAAAATGTAGGTATGCTTCCCATTCCAAATAGAAATTGAAAGAAAGAAGCATGAAAATGTATGATGATGTCTTTGAAATCTACTCATGTGTCACCAATACCTTGGGAGATGATGCCACGAACCAATCAGGAACATGCCCAATCACAAAAAAAGGTGAAAAACAAGGTACCATTGGAAACTAATTTTGAACATTCTGTAGAGATTGAGATGGAATGACAATAGTTGTACCAAAACTATCATCAAATAGGAGGGATATACCCTCAAATGTATCTTCCAAGTCAAAAATGTGAGATTCCATGAACAATGAACCAATTTCTGATAAATAAGAATCCCAATCAGGAAAAAAATGAGATACAAGTTGTGATGAATCACTAGACATGCTCAAATAATCATCAACACAAAATGAATGGTCATGTAGAATAGGAATGATAGGAGCCTCAATTAATGAATCTGCACAATGAATCACTGAAGGTGAAGGCACATTGAAACTATTTGTGATGGAGAAAAGGAGCATCTAAAGAACCCTCATCATCCTCATCTAAAGACTTAAAATATTCCAAAACTTCAAACTCCTACATAGTAGCATGATCATAGGGTATCCTATTTGAGAAATGAAGAGGTACAAGAAAATTTGAAACAAGATCATCTGGAAATAGCTGATTATTAGGATCTCCATGTATTTCCCAAATTTTAGTCCAAAGAATATAAGGACAATCAAACTGATCAGTAGCATCCAAAGTGGCATCATCAATATGTATTGCAATAACTCCTACTGACATGATCCCTTTTGCAATTCCATGTAACTTTCTTGCTATCAATACCAAGAAGGAGAGCAAGATTATACAAATGTGGCAACAAATGAAGCCATCTAAGATGTTTTATGATACCATCTCTCCATTGTTTAGAGTTTCCCCTTTTTAACATAATCACAACAAGATGCAATGAAAACCCCATAATATTCTATGAAAAATATCCAAAAATACAAGGACATTGACCCTCAACAACAAGTAGAAAATCCCAAATATTGCATATGAAACCTTCCCAAAATACTTTAGGAAGAAATAATGCAAAAAAAAAGGGTTGAGAATCAAGAAACTCCAATATTGAACTTCAATGGATTAAAAGCACCACCAAACAAAAAAATATGAGAGAAATTCCTCAACCATTGAAAAGGTGATGAAAATGCCTTTCCATTGATATGTGGTTTGCGAGAATTGGCCTTCGATTACAAAAGATATGCATAAATAAAAAAGGGCATATAGAGGCACTTTCAACATCTTCTGGAGCTCTCGGTCACACCATATGGGCACAGAATGCATAAGGGCTAAAAATTAAGCCTCTCGAGTCAAGTGAAATCCAAATTGCCAGGTTTGAGCACAAGGGACCAAGTCATGCCACCAAGCAGCCAATCACCAAGCAACTTACACTTCAAGGCAAGTCATGCATGTGCGAGATAGGACCTTCCACTGGTCATGTGAGCTTTTGCTCACACTACGCTTATTTGCACTGAGGTATATGAAGACCAATAAACACATCTTCAGACTCAATGTGGGATTAAAGTCCCAAATATCATTTCAAATAGCCATAGACGGGCCCACCTCCAATGAACCCTGGCAAATATTTGATGGAAAAAATTATTAAATATAAAGTTTGAAGAAAAATATATCCTCTAAATAGCAATGCCTTCTCTAGAAACTCACGCACAAATAGAAAATCATGTCTTTGATAGAGAAAAAATGAGGGCCTCCCTAAATAAACATCTAGCAAAACAATGACGCATCTCTCTACTGCCTTAGTTTAGCAGCATCATGGCAGGGTCAAGAGTCTTCACAAAATGTAGCTAGTAAAAAACATACCTCTAAGGAAAAATGTGCCTTTCAAATGACACCAAAATTCACACATAGGAATTCAAAGCATCTTGGAGATGTTTTTCCAAAATGGTCCTTTAATGCACATGAATAATTTCCCTTTGTACAAAAGTAATCATTGCCTCCAATCAAAATTTCTACCCACAGATTACATGGCTAAGAAAACATTGCAAAAGGGTCGACAATATCTGCACACCCTAGCAATGAAATTCATGAAAAATGGAAAAAATAATGGTAGATCAAGACTAAAACTCGGCCAAGGTCCCTTCAGAATTGCAAATCACACTCTGCCAATGCAAGAATTGTGCTTTCAATGTGTGCGTGGGCAAGGTGGAGTGTGATTGTGTGTCTGGGAAGAATAAATCCACATGCCTACAAATTAAATCAATCGACCCCAAATGTGAATTCAAAACCCATGCAATTGTAAATCATGCCCCCTATAGATGATGCAGATAGAAAAATGCCTCTTTTGCAATGGATCTTCACACTCAGTACGTGCCCTCCACAGAGATGATGTTCAACATATTGTGCCAAATCATGGCCTCCAATAGGTAGATTGGCCTTCACTGCAAAAATCAAGCCCTCAAGAGACTCTTCAAATTTTCTTCAATGTAGTTCAAATAGCTCCATCATTGGGAACAAATGTGGCAATTGTAATCACCAAACAACAAAAAATGTTCCAAGCAATCTCAAACCATAGGAAGATGAAGAATAGAAATAAGGGAAAAATGCCAAACAAAATGTGGACAAAAAATTCCTGGATCTCAAAAGACTCCAGCGAAAACTCTCAAGGAAGGAATTTTAGATTAGGTGGATCATATAACATGTTAGAGAAAAGCACCCAAGAAAATTAACTACAGAATAAACCTTCACGAGATAGAGAGGAGCACTATACTGTACTTCATCATATATAAATTTATTCAGAATGAGATGATTTACATATTGTACAAAGTGCCTTATAAAGGCATAAAAGTAGGTGATGGGTGCAAAACTACCCACACGAGAAAAAACCACCCAAAATGATTAAATGCAAACTATTCTAAATGCAATATCCCTGATGATTAAATGCAAACTATTTTTAAATGCAATATCCCTAAGTAAGCTTAACTGGGCAAATGGTAAAACCATTTACTCCAATAATTCAAATTCATTATCTCTATTAAACATTTCATCATGTTGCATAATAGGCCCTCTAGATAATTGAATTTTAGGGTTTCCAATTTACCACTTAATGTGAGTGTAATCTTGAAATTCTCAAATGATTTTGGTAGACTATTAAGAGTTATGGAGACAAAATATTTATTAGCTATAGTCTCACCTACATTAATGAGTTGATTTAAAATAACCTTGAATTTTAATAGATGGTAAGTGAATCATTTGAAAAAATTGTGTTGTTGGGAAAAGGGACTCACAATACAAGAAAGGAATCCCTAATCCTTAATTTTTCCTTTTTATTTTTGTGGGATGGTTCATTCAAGGAAACCTAGGATGCCAAATTAGATTGAGTATCAACACAAAGGTGAGTCAATTCTCAATAAGGGAGACCTAGGAAGATTCCATAGGCTTTGAAGGGTTCACCACCAAGCAAAGGCTTGGAAAAGAAAACATAATATTCAACTCACAAAACCTAGTAATGCAAGCCAAATAATGAGTGCAAATGACAAAATTAAGTAACAGCAAATTAGGATGTATGTACTTAGAAAGTCTGGAAATTTGATAAGGATTCTAGAAATGCAAAAATGTTGTCAAAATATGTTAGGGAGGACTAAGATGCCCTTACTATCTTCTTAGTGTCGCTATTGTTTTTCAGAATCTTCAAATGTCAGAATTAGAACTAAAGGAATCTCTGAAAAGTACCTCTAGGAGGACTAAGAAACCCTTACTGACTTCTTATTCCTAATTTGAATATTGACAATTTTAGAATGTGATCCTGAGGCTCAATGCCTACACTTATTTCTTCTCAGATCTTAGGTCCTAAAACTTTTGAACCTAGTCTGTAGGTGACTTTCTGTGAAGATGACAACTTTGCAATGCAACTTTGTAACTATACAACTTTGCACTTCAAATGATCTTCAACTTAAATCTGCAAATACAAACACACAAGTGAAGAAATACTTGTTGATTGTTAGTAAATGGAG
This sequence comes from Sequoia sempervirens, assembly GCA_007258455.2. NCBI lineage: Eukaryota > Viridiplantae > Streptophyta > Pinopsida > Cupressales > Cupressaceae > Sequoia > Sequoia sempervirens. Next base: position 93,442 of record VDFB02026499.1, on the reverse strand, counting down.
GTTTTCCTTGGTCAAACCCCTTGTTGGTAATTAAACCTTGGAATGAAATGCAATAATGAAAGGAAATGATGAATGAACAAAGTGTTATGTTGGAACTCAACAAACCCTTGTTATGAAATCTACAAACTTGTGTGAAGTGGCTAGCTCGAATGTAGATATTGAATTGAATGAATGCTTGATAGACCTTGACATGAATTACTTGCTTGAATCAAAACCCTACATCACAAATGTTAGCTCAAAAACACACATGATGTAAGAATATCTTTGACATGATGCTTGAATCTTGATGATGGCTCCAAATGCTTGATGAATTTCTCTTTAATGCTCTTATAAGCTTGCTAGGATGATCTCATGAATTTATTCTTCTTCTTGTTATATTCTTATTATCTTATGAAAAATGAGTGAAAGAGCCTTGTATTTAGACTTATCCATGGTTAATATCTCGAAATTACACCACACCAAGCTGAAATATGAATTCATTAATTAAAGGAGGCTAAATCCTACCAAAATTTGAAATTAAATCACAAAATAACTTAAGGGGGGACTAAGATTCCCTATGTGGCATCTTAGTCCCGAGGATTGAAACTCAAGGTAAAAACTCCAAAAAGGGTGTCATCCAAGGCACACCTGAAAATAGGGTCCCAAGACCTTTAGAGGACAAAGACACCCTAGTTGTCATTTTAGTCCTAATCCAAAAATCAAGGACACAACCAAAATCATTAAATTATCATTTACCCTTTGATTTTTTTCAGGATTAGCCATAAAAAGATATAATTTATTAGGCTTGTGGATGCAAAATAGGACCAATTAAGACATAAATAAGGATAAATAAAACAAGGCAGGGCCAAACAAGTGTGAAAATGCAAGGGTATGCATTTTCCTACACTACAGTAAGTTATAGATTCATCCATTATTAGATAATATTACTGAGTTTGTAGAATGTGTTTTCTCACATTGATCATTCTTGTGCTCAAAGATTGTAGTGGTTGCATCCCAAGCTTCCTTTGGTGTGATTGCATTTAGCACACTTTCTATTAATGTACCATAGATAGACAAGTTTATTAAGGCTAGTGTTTGGCACGATTTCTTACCAAATTCTTCTTGTAGATGAACATATGTAGGATTCCTTGTTATAGTTTCATTGACAACAGAGATGAGATCTCCCAAAAGAAATATATTTTTCATTTGATGATGCCACACTCCATAATTCTTAGCACCAATCAAGTTAATAGAGATGACACTCAATAAATTACTTTCCATTTGTAATGACCTTTGTGATAAAAAAAACCTTTTGCAATGATCTTTGGGATAAAAAAGAACTTTCTACAATGATCTTTGTGATAAAAGATCTTCTACAATGTATAAAAAATTCTTCTTCAATGATCTTGGCAATAAAAAAGCTTCTTCAATGATCTTTGCAATCAAAATACTTCTTCAATTTTTTCTTTATGATTCATCCATGATTTTTGCAATCAATGTTGCAATTTGGCTTTCATACCAATTATTAAAATTGGGGATCTTGAATAGATTTTTTCTACTATGAAAAATATGGATCCAAAGACCCTTAAATAGATATTATACATGGACAGGTGTGTCTCTTTCATGAGACATGACTCTTTGTGATTTAATAGAGCTTATATTTTAGCGGAAACACACTTCATATTTGAAACTTCTAATTTTAAATAAAAAAATAATTTGTAACATAAAAAATCAAATCTAAAACTTTCTATACAACCCTACATAACATAAAATTAAGTAGCCATTTAATTGTGGATACACTTGCATATAGGTAACAATTTAATATAATATGTTTATTTTATAGTAAAGCACTTTCATTTAATATTGTGAAACAAGGGTTCAATAAATATTTCCATGAAATTATTTTAGTGATTTTCTCGATAGCTCTCATCGGGTCCTTTGCCTCGTGATAATATGTTCTTCTAGATTCCATTATAGGTAGAATCAATTGGGTCCATATAAATTATCAAGTTAATCACATTATTAAGAAATTGTGGATATCTAAAGGTGACATTTTATTTTTAAAATCCAATTTCTTGCAAGTTTAAACACATAAATTATCGATAAAAATAAAACTTGCAAGAATTTGGATTTTAAAAATAAAATGTCACCTTTAGATATCCACAATTTCTTAATAATGTGATTAACTTGATAATTTATATGGACCCAATTGATTCTACCTATAATGGAATCTAGAAGAAGAGATTGTCACGAGGCAAAGGACAAGATGAGAGCTATCAAGAAAATCCCTAAAATAATTTCATGGAAATATTTATTGAACCCTTGTTTCACAATATTAAATGAAAGTTCTTTACTATAAAATCAACATATAAGATGACAAGGGAAAATTAGATGATAACATGTCCTACATCACTCCTACATAATTCAAATGATGTAGAGTAGTGTTTATTCTTTTTACATAAGCTTAAATCTACTTCTTCGCTATTCTGGCAAAATTTCTTCCCAATACATGTTTAGATATAGTAGCAAAACTATCGCTAAAAATTATGTTAGTTTATTACTTGCACTTGGCTTTAGCTCCTTTACAACTCATCCCTTGTAAAGTTGGGGTTGATCTTTACAATTTCACCACATTGCCTTAGTCAAAACATTTTGAGATGTAATAGAAAAAAATACATAGAAGAATTATGTATGTTTGTAGCTTGTATTTGTCCCACTCCTCTACAACTTGCCTCTTATGAAGCTAAGGGGTATAGAATCATCATTTTCAAACTAAAATAAATGACGACAATGTGTATGGCCAATAATAATACATATTACCAATTAAAATGTAAACAAAATGACAGGAAATGGATCATAACTAACAAGTTATCATGATGAAAAACAACAAGATAAAATCAATATGAAATCATGACATGATGTGTTAGACACACTAGAGAATAGCCAACACCATGCTATGTGTCCTGACGTCATGGTTTTGAAACATTTTGTATAGATTGGGAGTTTGAGTACCCTTAACTATCAACAAAGATTCCTTTATATTTCTTCATTCTAAATGCTTTGCGTTATCTAAGATGCATGATGGTGCCATTTATCAGTTAGCTGATTTACCATGTTTTGTACGAAATCTACAAATTTCTTAATGGATCCTATTGAGGAATTGACTTCTCTAAGAAATGGTAAACTATAATTTAAAATTACAGTGGGCTTCAAGTTTTTATATATTATTTATTGTCCTTAAGGAGCTATTATTAGTTATGACTGAACATCCTATACATTAATAATAGGAATTTTTGGCAGCTATGACATGTTACATCCCTAACAGTCCCCTTAGCTTTTACTGTGGTCAAATTTCCATTTAATTCCTTTAGTTCCATTCTTATTTCTTCTACAGATGCAATGAATGTTCCATCATGTTGTAAGTTTATACATTCACATTTCTAGAGTTTTCTTTGATCTGTCCACTAGTTATTCGTGGAAATATAAAAAGGAACTGTAATAGAGGGGGACCACCATGTGCAAAACCCCAAGTCATGGAGGGTCAAGATGCGAGAGGACGCCCTAATTTACCTTAGCTAAGTGCAGTGTTTAGGGTATGAGGATGAGAATGATGAGGATTATGGAATCCTACGACCACTCGTCAATCTCGAGTTTTAAGGTGGGGCTAGGTGAGTTAGTTTTTTAGTCCAACTCTATGCCTTAGGAAGCTCTCTACCCAAGGATTTTAGTGCGAACCTCGGATGACAACACGACACACTGGTGTCTTAGAAGTGTGTTGTAGTCCGTACAGTCAGGTTACAACAAAGACGAGGTTGGACTCGCTAAAATGACTAACAGCCTAGCTTAATAACTTCTAAGAGAACAAAACAATACCATAAAATATGAGAGATACAAACGAAGGTGATAAAATAGATATACCAAAGCTAAGGTGACGAAGATGATCTCGTAGAAGAGCCTATTTGCCAGCTAGCTCCACAAAGTGCATCCACCTACACACAGCAAGAGAGAAAATGTTGGGGGCTATATATGAGCCTACCTCAGTCAAACCCCCATTTAGGTGTTTCCACCACCACAGACTGCCAAAAGAACAAGATTAAAAAGCAATGTAACAAAAGAAAAAGCACTACAAAATAGTACCTTGCTACTCACCAAATAATAGAGGAGAGAAGAGGGAAGCTTACCACCTCCACCAAGAGCACTAAAGGCTGCTTGGGGGAGAAATGAGAGGAACTCAAGCCTCTGTTGAGAATGGCATGGTCTCAAACGTGCTCTACTGAGTTGATGGAGTGTGATATTGTTGTAATGGAATGCTTGGAATGATTGGAAGTGAGTGAAAATGAGCTTGTGAGAATGAAGGAATGAAGGGTTGATCTCTTGAAGAGTTGGAATACAAGTTCAAGGAGTGAATATGAAGGAATGAGGAAGAAAGTGACCATATTCAAGTTGGTTGGCCGAAGGAGGCATTACAACTTCACTACCAATGGGAAGAGTAACGCCTCTGCTAGTATAACCACAAGAATCTTCCAGGGACGTAAACATGTCACACAGATGTCTGCACGTTGCACGAGCAACCTTGACAAAACTGGCTCCACCAACACACAAAATAGGCTCCACGTGGATTGCCAACAGTGAGCTTAATTAAATTTAAGCCTCTGAATTTGGTTTTCTAAAGTGTATAAAGGTAAAAAGGGGAATTGTGCCTAGGGTGAAAATTCACTCTTATACATTTTTCCCCCACTTTAGCAAGCATGAGTATTGATGAGTGCTCGGTAAAGTAGATCAAGAAAAGAGTAGGGTTAGAAAAATATACCTAAACTGTTGAGGAAACAGTAGTTGGTCTGGTGTACCTAAAGGTGCAGGAGATGTGAAGGACTCCATAGCTACTTAGAACTATGAAGTTGGAACAAAGCATCTTATAGGCTAGTGGACCTGCAAGGAGGCAACCTCCAAGATCTCTCGCATGGAGGAAGCCCCAAGGAAGTAGACTCCACAGATTTAGGAAGTGGAGACATGTCTACTTGTAGATAGAACATGTCAAAAGTGGTGACATGTCTACCTGTAGATAGAGCATGTCTAAAGCAGTGACAAGTCTACCCACATATAGAACATGTCTAAAGCAGTGACACGTCTACCCACAGATAGAGTGTGTCTAAAGAAGCAACACATCTACTCATAGATAGAACATGTCTAAAGCGGCGACAAGTCTACCCACTGATAGAACGTTTCTAAAGCATCGATACATCTACCTACAGATAGAGTGTGTCTAAAGCGGCAACACATCTACCCGTAGATAGAGCGCGTCTAAAGTGACGACATGTCTACCTACAGATAGAGTGTGTCTAAAGCAGTGACACACCTACCCATAGATAGAACATGTTTAAAGTGGCAACATGTCTACCTATAGATAGAACATTTCCAAAATCGGTCGGTCATGCAGACTGTGAAACTTTCAAAGAGGTCCCTCGAGAACCCTTCAAAAGGAGAGGGGTCCACTCAAGGGATGCGTTGTTTGAAAAGTAAGGTCTAGTCAGGCTACCCCCAAGCTAGACGTGAAAGGGCCAATGGAATGAGCCTAGTCGGGCTACCCCCAGGCTAGATGTGAAAATTTTTATTTGTTACAAAGACTTTTGAAGAAAGGGTCCCTAAGAAATCCGTTGTGAAGAAGAAAGGGGGTCCGCTCAAGGGACACACAATTCAAAAGCAATTGTTCACCTTAGAGTAATTCGTCCTCAAGGAATTCAAAAGGAAGGTCATGCCCCCACATAAGGGGAAGTCAAAGCAGTTCCCACCTCAGAGGAAGGTCTTGAAGTCCTTTCTTTACAAACCCATGATGAAGGAAACATGTTCAGTTAGGGTTCCAAGTTGACAATGCAATCCTAAGGAAGAAATGTTGTAAATATTTTCAAGAAAAGATTTGTTGGCAACTAATTCATTTTTTGAAAACCGAAGTGCTAAAGAAGAGCGATGTCACACATAGGAGGGACAACTCAACCAAAGAAGAGAGAAAGATAAAGGGAAAGTGAAAGAGAAAAGGAAAATACAAACAGCGGACATAGGGGGATCTAGTTTAGCTGGGTAAGATATGTTTGAGCTCATATAGTAATAGGTAACCACAATGCAAGGAAAAAGATCATCAATCCTCAACTAGATCAAGAAGAATGCATGGAAGACAAAGTAAAAATAAAAAAATTGGGTCAACATGGAAAGGAAGCCTAAATGTTCCCAATGCTTTGCATTGTCCCCAATTTATTGAAAATCAAGCACAAACATGGAAGAATGATGCCACAAATAGAAGGTTTATGACACAAAAACCATTCCTATATCCAAGCAACGACAAGGGTGACGAAGGTCATCTAGGCATATATAGTACGAGTATGGGGGAACACATCACAAAACACACGCACACACACACAAGATCAAGAAGAGGGGCCTCCTCCTAACGTTGACTAGCCAAGAGGTCATTTGCATCCCAATCTAGATCCTCATAAGGGGAAGGAGGATGAGCTTGCAAGGGTGGAATGTTAAGAGGAGGAGCATTCGAGCCTCTCGCAAAAAGGGCCAAAAAAGAGGGCCCCTTGAGGTCCTCTCTGCCGAGTTCTTATGGAGTCAAGGTCAACAATTTTGTGAACATCACCAAAAGGGGTGAGACTTCGTCCACATAATTAAACATGCATCCTATGGGAGCATCATGCTTATTCTCAGCGGATAGTGCAGGTTGTGCCTGAGGTTCACTGTTAAGCTCACCAAATGACTCGGGAGCGGTGACGAACTCAAGGGAAGCTAGAACTGGTTTTGTCACAAGGACAAAACAAATCATCACAGGGCCACCTTGTGAAGAAGGTGGACTCCTCTTACGTCCTTCATTGCTAGAAGGACCAGACTTCGCCTCTTTCTGCATTGAAGGAAATGAACTCCCCAGAAATAAAGCTAGAGGCGCAGAGGAGGAGGAGGAAAGAACTACAATAGATACAACTGAAGTATTAACCATATCCACAAGCTTTGGGAAGGGCTAAATATTTGGGATGAACATCAGCAAAGGCAGCTCCGCTGAAGGAGCGATAAACACTTGTACCCATTTATGGTTAGGTGCGTTTGTGCTCGCAATGGAAGCTAGGAGTGGATCAGGCTGAAGTGAAATAGCAGGAAGGGAGGAAGGAGATGCTACATGATATCCTCAAACAGGAGCGGTCATTCCTTCCTCTTTTTGTTGTGAGGCAGCCTGCTCAGCCAAGAGAGCCTTTCGACGACATTTATGCTCACATGCAAGGTAGTTTCTACAACTCTTGGAGTTAGAAGCCGGAGCTTGCAAAGGGACGGGAGGTTCCTACTCGACCATAGGAACGTCCACTATGACTATTTCAGGTGGAGGAATGGGTTCTTATACAGGAGCAGGCTAAGGAGCAACAAGAGGAGTCGACTCGAGAGCCTCAGTAGTGGGCCTCTTTCTGATCACTACCTTAGGAGTAGGAGTAGGAAGAGGCCAGGATGATTAAGACAAAGACAACACTCCTCGAAGGATCTTCCTCGAATATTGAATGGGTCTAGGCTCCATCAACATAATAGGAAGCTCAAATGTAGGACACTTACGCTTTCACCAAGCGGGTACTGAAGGGTTTTGCAAATGAGCAGAACCTAATGGTACCATAGATGAGCAAGAAGAAGCATTTGACTGGGTAGGGGAAGAGGAAGGAGGATCACAAGACCACTTCTCTTCTTTCTTCTTTCGAGCCTTAGCGGCTTCACTATCAGCCTTCAAGCAAGCCCTATGTGAGATAGCATCAGATGAGGGAGGGTACCTTACCTTTGGCCTTATATACCATTTCTTATAATTTTGATATGTTTTATGCAAAAGGTCCACCCTAGGTGGAAACGGACCCATGGACATAGGCCATGGGTGATCCAAGGAGTAGCTACCATGTACAACCAGTGGTCTATAACCAGTGTCATGGATCATGTGCACGGAACCTCCGTGGATAAATTTTAAACATTTGTGCACGACAAAGGGTACCACGTTCATCGCTACCAACTAAGGGATACCCAATTTTACTCTAAAGAGTTTAGATCCTGGGAAGATATCAAACAGGAGATCCACAGACTTAGGTCCAACTAAGACCAATAGGACAATGCTACCCAAGGGGGTTACAAAAAGTCTGTCATGTGTGCGAATGAAACTCATAGAAGCATCATATCCATCCTTATGTAAAAAATTTATTATCATAATCTCCTCTATTATTGTGTTCACTTGCGAAGTCGAGTCAACCAGAACACCCACTACAATATTCCCATTGATCTATGTAGGAATGTAAAGAGGAGATGGTTCTTTGTTAAAGCCCATCGTCAAGTCCTGTGAAGTAAAGGTTATGTCAACACTACTATCCACAAGTTGCACAGAGGGGATGGGTTGATGTAGGAAGGAGGCCATTACACACACTAGACAATACTTTCATAGAATCCCCAATGGTTAATGTATAAGACAGTGACCCAATTAAGGTTTCGTCATGCAAAACTTTTGGATCCTTCCAACTACGTCAACTAAGGGTCGCAAGTTGGGTTGCAAGGCAACATCCTTACAACACTCACACCTAAAACACTCCTAGAGTACGAGGAGAGGAACTATCAGTATCACGGGGGGGAACCAAAATGGTTTACATTGGGTTCACCAAAAATGTAAGAGAGGGGGACCATCACATGCAAGACCCCAAGTCATGAAGGGTTAAGATGTGAGAGGTTGCCCTAACTTATCTTGGCTAAGTGCAGTGTTTAGGGTATGGAGATGAAAATAATGAAGATTATGGAATGCTATGACCACTCGTCAATCCCAAGTTTTAAGGTGGGGCTAGGCGAGTCAGTTTTTGAGTCCAACTCTACACCTCAGGAAGCTCTCTTCCCAAGGACTTTAGCATGGACCTCAGACAATAGCACGACATGTTGGTGTCTCAAAAGTGCATTGTAGTCTGTATGGTCAGGTTACAGCAGAGATAAGGTTGGACTCAATAAAATGACTAATAGCCTAGCTTAACAACTTCTAAGAGAACAAAACAATACCATAAAATATGAGAGATACAAACGGAGGTGATAAAATAGATATACCAAAGCTAAGGTGACGAAGACGATCTCGTAGAAGAGCCTATTCGTTAGCTAGCTCCACAAAGTGCGTCCACCTACACACAACAAGAGAGAAAATGTTGGGGGTTGTATAGGGGTCTGCCTCAGTCAGACCCCCATTTAGGTATTTCCACCACCACAGACAGCCAAAACAATGAGATAAAGAAGCAATGTAACAAAAGAAAAAACATTGCAAAACAGTACTATGCTACTCACCAAATGATAGAGGAGAGGAGAGGGAAGCTTACCACCTCCACCAAGAACACTCAAGGTTGCTTGGGGGAGAAATAAGAGAAACTCAAGCCTCTACAGTGAATGGTGTGGTCCCAAACGTGCTCTACCGAGTTGATGAAATGTGATATTGTTGTAATGGAATGCTTGGAATGCTTGGAAGTGAGTAAAAATGAGCTTGTGAGAGTGCAAGAATGAAGGCCTGATCTCTTGAAGAGTTGGAATGTAAGTTCAAGGAGTGAATATAAAGGAATGAGGGAAAAAATAGCCATATTCAGGTTAGTTAGCTGCAGGAGGTGTTACAACTTTGCTGCCAATGAGAAGAGTAACGCCTCTGCTGGCTTAGTCGTAGAAATCTACAGGGACATAAGCACGCCGCACGAATGTTTGCATGCAGCGAGGACGTCCCCAAAAGAAACGCCTCCACTGACACACAAAATAGGCTTCACGTGGACCACCAACAGCAGACTTAAATAAATGTAAGCCTCTGCCTTTGATTTTCTAGAGTGTATAAAGGAAAAAAGGGGAATTGCGTCTAAGGTGCAAATTCGCTCTTATATAGGCACACACCTAAATCTGCCAGCATTCCTCACGTGAAAATTTAATGCTTGTACTTTTTGTGGTTTGGTTATGGTAAATATTTAATGCGTGTACCTTTTCTGAAAATTATTTAACTTCAGCAGTACATAATTGGTCAAGTAAATTTGAATGCAATTTGCATCTGTTGTATTTTTTTTCATTCGAATTTGCGTCTGTTGTATTAACATACGATCACTACTAGTATTTATAAGTACAAGTAATAAACGTACGACTGCATTTTCCTATAAATAGGTGGAGGAGTTTGAGATTCAGTAAGCGAGGTAGATATAATCGGTTGTTATGTTGAGAATGGCGAGATCATTACTGACTATTTTAGTTGGGCTATGGCTTATCACTTGTTTTGTAGCAGCTAAAACAGAGCCTTATATGCCAGCCCTGTATGTGTTTGGAGACTCGTTGGCTAATGCAGGTAATAATAATTACATTCCAAACTATTCAGCCCGTGCAAACATCACCCCATATGGCGTCTCCTATTTCCCCAAGCCAACAGGTCATTGTAGCATTGGTTGCCTCGTTGTCGACTTCCTTGGTATAATTTCTTGTTACAGACTTGTGTGGTATAATTTCTTGTTTAAGACTTGTATGGCAATTTCTTGATACAGAATTGTATGGAATGATTTCTCGTTTCAAACTTGTATGGTATAGTTTCTTGTTTTCGACTGTATATAATGCATTGACTGTGGTTGCAGCCTCTTACTTGAGGCTCCCTTTCACCCCTCCTTATCTCCAGCCAAATGCGACTTTTACAACTGGGATTAATTTCGCATCAGGAGGTAGCGGTCTACTCGACACATTATTTCAGGTCTCTACCCTTTTCTTTTTCCAAAGAAACTTCCACAAATTACTAAAATGAATTTTCAACCCAAGCAATACTGAAAAGTGGGTATCAAATAGAGATATTTTTACGTAGACTTTGTACAAGCTGAGTTCTGGTGTCGCTTAGCTGAGTTTTTCTATTAAAAGTTTGTAATCAAAGCTACATGAATCATTAGATAATTCTTTACTCATTATATGAAATAATTTTTTTATTTATCGTTGTTTACTCATGATATGAAATATTTTTTTATTTATTGTTTCATTATTAATTTTAGTTATATGCATATAAGGTTATTTTTACATTTAAATGCTTAGGGTAAAAATTAGTCTTCAAAGTTCTCAGCAAAAATTATGATGGTTTATGCTTATAACTAATCTACTGCAACATTATGATAATCCAGTTGAAGCTGAACGACTGAAACTAGGCAAGTCTTTATTTATCATTGTAATTGGAGGCAACGACTTTGCCACCTATGCCAAAAACCCCACTACTCTACCACTAGATTTCATCAATCTGCTACGCTCCAAATTACGTGAATACATAAAAGTAAGTTTCAAATTCGTCAATCTACAAATTTTTTCCTATTGGTAACCCAAAAAATGTCTACCATTGCAGATACGAAGAATTAAGTCATTATTACCATGTAATTTGACAGAGGCTATACAATCACGGGGCAAGGAAATTCATTGTATTCAACATTCCACCTGTGGGATGTATTCCTATTGTCAGAGAGAACGTATACAAAAGTGAAAATGGAAAATGTTCGTGACCCTTTAACTTGATGGTTGAGCCATATAACGCTGGTTTCAGGTCATCTCTCACTCAGCTCGATGAAGAACTCGTTAATGTGACCATTATCCAAGTTAATGCTTATGATTTTCTAATGAACATTATCGATAATGGTGAAGCCTATGGTAAGCTGTTTTCATTAAAGAATCTATTATTTTTTATCAATTTCCTTCTTCATTTGGATTAGTGATTGTGTAATTGAAAAAGAGTCATGAATATATGCAAAATTTGGGTGTAGATTTTAAGAATACTACATCAGCATTCTGTGGACTGACTAAACAGTTTTGCAATGATCCAAGCACATATGTGTTCTGGGATGGAGGCCATGCACTGAAAAAGTTAATCGCATGATTTCAGAGCAGGTTTGGAGTGACGACACTTCTGTTGTGTATCCGTGTAATCTCTCTACACTGGTCTCAAGAGGAACTTGTCTGATTCGTAACGATGCACCAACCCTGTCCGAGATGTAGTTACTATTGTTTAATTTCTGGGACTGGTAGAATTCACAACCGAGTACTAAATATTTACGAATAAGTTGTGAAAAACTCATTAATATATTATTATAAATGACTTATTAATTTCCTGCATATAATGCGGGAGACTAATGTTTTTGTGTAATCAGTTTTAGCATTAGTTTACATTCGTAGCTGCATCACTTGAAACATTTGATAGACTTGCTAGGGGAAAGGACCTAGTAGTTGTGCACCATAACTTCGCGCTTTTAATTATCCTACGTGGAAATTTCAAATCACTCCCAATTTTTTACAGCAGCTTACTTGGCAAGTTCCCTGCTTATAACTAAGGTTTCAGGGCCACATCATCAAATATGATGCCACATCAGCATGCTTTTTATCAAGGTGTCCAAAAAGGCCTAAAAAAAAAGTGAGACCAATCCTTGTGAATTTACAGCATGTTTTATTGAGCGTTGATGTAGAATCATATGATTGGTTGCTTTTTAGATCAAAGGAATACATTTTGTTTAATTATGGGTAGTGATCATCAACACTAATAACTTTAAAGTCACAACTATTGGTCCAATATTGATAAAAATATTGGGCATTATATAAACAACTACTATCACAACTATTGAAACATGCTCAGGTACTAGGTCCTCTCCCCTACTTTATTTATTTTTAACTTTTGTAGATTTAAAACTTTGTTGAATAAGTGCTGATAAAAATGTCAGACTGTTGCTATTTTTGGCAGGGTATATCTCTATGGAGAAAAAATTGAGTCTAATCAGAAATCAAGGGATGTCTCTGCTCCATCAATGGTGGGAGCAGCCAGAGGAAAAGGGAGTTCTTTGCTAACAAATATCTAAATTTAATGCAAATATTGTCGCTTAGAATGACTAAGTTGAATTAGGATTTGTTTGCAAATATTTTTTTTGGCAATACTAATAACGATGATACCAGGGTATGTTATGAAACATAGTTTTCCAAGGGTTGAGGTATCTATTTTATAGAGTTATTTTCTGACATTAGGAAAATTCACTGTCAGCAATTTATCGTTGGAAAATTCACCAGAACCAATTCACCGTGGGAAAATTCACTGTCATGATAAATTCATCACAAGGCGGTGAATTTTCCAGCAGTGAATTGCTACTTTTTATTTGTAAATTGGAGATGATCAAAGTGCTAGAAAGGTGTTGCTTTGAAGATTTCTCACTAAACTTATAGCAATTGTTATTGGAATTTATCGAATAAATGTATAAATATGCTGCATATGTGTTAGTATGAATTTTATCAATTTATTTGATTTTAAGAGATGACAAATTAGTTTTAGTTGCACATTCAATTTGTAGGAATAAATTTATAAATATGTTGCATATGTGCTAGTTGAATTTTATCATGGTATTGGATCTAGGTTGGTTGTCACTTTATCATGGGATTGTTTAGATCAATGAGAACATTTTGAGAGTTATTTTTTTCACAAGATAGAAGATAGAGTCTATCATAGACTGAGTAGCATAAGAGTGATTGGCTGCTTTAGAAGCTCAAATGTGTTGAAATCTTTAGAAGAAGAAAAGAAATTAAGAAAGGATTATTTTCTATAATTGAAAGAAAGAGCCTTAAAGCACCAAATATTGATGCATACATCAATCAATGATGATTAATATCCTGATGTACATCAAAGAAAGATGTGTTTCTCGCAAAAGGAAAGAGAGATTTTAAAGCTAGATTGTAGAACTAATTGCCACTCATGTATTCATGTACGAATTTTTCTTAATGAATTTCACTTCCTCATTATATAACATTGTGTCATCTAGTCTCCATGGCAGTGATTTTCATTTTGATTTTAGCATTATATTCATCCCACAATCCACACGTCGCTAATGTATATCAATGCAAACCAAATAAAATCTATTAAATGAACTACCAAATCAAATATTTAAAGCACCATAATATGGATTCTTTCCTATGATCTCAACTTTGTTTCTTTATGTAAGCTTAAAATCTTCCTATGACTATAAAAGGCATTCTAGTGGAAATAATATAGGGATTCGAGGACAAATCAAACTATTTAAAGACTTATAATATGGCTAGACTATCTTATTATCCTAATCGTATTTATTAATGTAGGTTGAATTTATTCTCTTCTAGTTCTTAAATGGCACATTTTCTTAGAAATAATATAGGTTTTTGAGACAACGATAGATGTATCATTACAAAAAATTTGTAAGAGCCAATAAAATTTCAAAATAGCATATTCATTTAGACTAATTCACAAGATCAACTGTCATAGGTGTTAGTCTAGCAAAAAATATGATATTATTAAAAAGTGTTGAAACATTCTATCTTGTAACCAAGGTTTGTATGGATGAGATTAATGTATTAGTAGATCAATTAGTAAAATTTAACTTGGATCTATTGAGTCATTTGGATACAATAGTGAATAAATTGTTAGTGCACTATCTATACAAGACACAAACAACTATATGCTTTATCTAAATAATGTAAAATCTCACAAATATAGTGAATTAACATAGTGACATGAAACATTTAAAAAAAAAAATTCAACACCATCTCATACACTAGAGGTTAGAGCTATTTTATTATAGGCACATTGATTTCATATCAATAGATGTGTAGAAGTTGAATTTGTTGTCTTATAATTCAGTTTAGTAAAAAATAATATTTCTAGGATATAATTGCGACATCCCTCACCATAAAAAGCTTAAAGACATCTATGAGATTTGAAAGAGAGTTTAAATGAAGAAGGAAAGACACTTTCAAAATGGTATTCATTGAAAGAACTCCTAGATCACAAAGATGATTTAATCAAGCACAAATATTGCATAAGCTCCTCTTATTTATTAGACATTCAAGGGTCTCCTTATAAAGGATAAATATCCAAGTATTACGTGTATCAACACCTCTCTTGTCTATAAACTAGTTAGCTAGGAAAAATATCAAAAAAATATCTAGTCTATGTCAATGAGTCATACAACAATAAATGCCTAAGTAGGCTTAGGTCAACCTATGTGTAAGCAAGCATTAATGTATACATTGACACACCCCCT
This sequence comes from Sequoia sempervirens, assembly GCA_007258455.2. Taxonomy (NCBI): domain Eukaryota; kingdom Viridiplantae; phylum Streptophyta; class Pinopsida; order Cupressales; family Cupressaceae; genus Sequoia; species Sequoia sempervirens. The sequence continues at coordinate 78,398 of VDFB02026499.1, read as the reverse complement.
TAAGCATAACTTTGGTGGGAATGGAGAAAATGGGTCCCATCTCCTAGCCTAGTGAGGTACCCATGTACAAAGTAATCTCTCATGAAATGGAGAAAAGTAGAAAACCGTGTAAGAAAAAACTACCCTCTAAAAGAGAGAAAATATGCATGAAAATTATACTTGCGAAGAAGTACTACTTCTTTCACTAAGTGTAATATATGATTTCCTCCATAAGAGATAAAATGATAAAAGGTCTATGAGACCCCCCCATAATACATGTCCTGCTACATTAAAGTTGGATAGTTGACAGAGGATGCAAATGTAGTTCCAAGAACACTTCCCAATGTTCCTTCCCTTGGGAAGAAATGAAACTAGCTAAAGATGGAGGATATCTTCCCATGTGAGAAGATGTATATATGAACTTGAATAGAGTTGAAGCTCATCCAAGAATTATGATGATGGTGCCCATGATGTCTTTGAATATTGCTTAGGAATCTCCAATCCAATGCTGACATGTGACTAATACTAATGGAATGAATCAAGTATCATAGAAGATTCTATAATAGGGACCACAAGAACTATAGATGTATGGGAATAGCTAGAACCATAAGAATCTAATACTATCACTATAGAAGCCAATGTAGGTGAAGGAAGAGAAATCATATCTAAAGAAGACAAGGTTGATGCAACTTTACTGAAGTTTTCATCAAAAAGAAGACTAATGTCCTCAATGTGTGCTTCCATGTTAGTAATGCGGGACTCTATGAAAAGATATAAAATGTCGGGTAGATATGCATCCCAATCAGCAATGTTAGGAAGACTAATATCCTGTTGCAAAGGAGTGTTGGAAGCTCTCAAAGAAATGACTCTGAAATCTGATGAAGCGACAGGAGGAGGTGAAGGAATGAGGATTTCCTCTATGTCAATTGGAAGCTCTGTATCTAAATCATGATTCGGGATGTAAGTTGTGATCATAGTAGGATCATGCGGGAAGGGAGAAACATTGGAGTCTCCATGTATTTCCCAAATTTTGATCCATAATGCATGTGGACATTCAATATCCATGATGACATACAAAGAGTCATCTAGAATATGTAAACCAATTAATCCATGAATATGATCACAAATATTAAACCATTTATCCCTCTAAGATTTTTTACCTAGTTCAGGTATAAGTCCATACAAATATGACATGAGATTATGGAACCTGAGGTGTTTCAGGATGCCTTCACACCAAGACTTATAGTTTCTCATTGTTAGGTTAATTACAAAAAAGTGAGTTTCATATCCATTGATTACAAATAGGTTAATTCCTTAAGACAATAGAAAATCAACACACTAAGAGCCCCTCTAGAATAGATGATCCCCCTAGTTTTGGCACTTTACAAGTTAGTGCATGAATCTCTAATAATTTCCCTTGTGACAAATTTTAATGTTTTACCACATTTGGTCAAATAATTAATGTTTGTAGTGATAATTGATTAGATTTGCATAAATTGTGTTAAATGCAATCTATCAAAAGGAAACAATAAAAATGCAAGATAAGCAAAATAAGAAGGAAAAAACAATTACATGCAAAAATCAAACTAGACGCCTCTATCCAAAAATATATTGGAATTTCTTGGAGATGACACAACCAATAATTGAAGGCTACCACAGATCATGTTGCCTCTTTATACCAAGTTGATTCTCCTTTTGGAAATCAGCAACAACATCCAACGTAATGCGCTACTAGTGAATGGGATTCATGTGATATGAAGTCTTCACACCAAACTGAACCAAACATAGCTCTCAAACACCAAATTTATGCCCCCAACAATGCAATCAAGGCCTATGGACACCAAGCTTTCATGGAGTGGCATGAGTTTCTTCCAACTTTGAAATCATAGGTCAAGGTCTTCAAATCATGCCTTAAATTGCTGCACCATACCAGTCACATTGAAATCACCCCTCCAAAAACACAAGATCGCCCTCTTAATCAAGCGGACCTAGTCAAGGTCAATTTTCCAGCATATTGAGTCAACCTGAGCAAGGTCAATTTGCCAACATATTGAAATCATGGCCTGTAGAATGACTCATGGCCTTTGGGTGGGAAGATAGAGTAGCCTCCAAATGACCACATGGGGAGCAGAGATTAAGATGCCCAGAGAATGCACCAACAAAGGGTTTCAACTGGAGCAGAGTAAGAATAGGAGTCGACAATAATGCATTCATCAATGGCCTGAAAACCTCCTTGAATGGATCTAATACCATGAAAGAACTCTTGGATCATAGAGATGATTTAATCATGCACATATAATGCATAAGCTCCTCCTATTTATTAGATAGTCAAGGGTCTCCTTATAAAGGATAAATATCCAAGTATGAGGTGTATCAACACCTCTTCAGTCTATAAACTAGCTGGGAAAAATATTAGGAAAATATCTAGAAAATATCTAGTCTATGTCAATGAGTCATACAATAATAAATGCCTAATTAGGCTTAGGTCACCTTTTGTGTAAGCAAGCATTAATGTATACACTGACATTCATGAATCAAAAGGTGGTGAGTAATGAAACATGGGAAATGCAAATAAAAATCGGTGGGACACCATAGATATGATAAGTAGCAAAATTATCCATGAATTGAGCTAAGGAGAGGATGTTGGATAAAGTTCCAACCCTTGAATTTTAAGAACAATTCAAATGAGGAAGGTATATTTTAGTGGCTACAAGAGAGATATCTCCAATATCATCCTTAGATGAGTACTCTCCCTCATATTACCTTCTTTAACTAAGTATTTAGTTTTGAATCATTCATGCACCCCTCTTATTAGAGTTTGTGAAATAGTTAATGTTCTTTGTGCATGTTGTTTAAACTGTTATATCTGCACAAGGGTAGGGTAGAACAAGGTATATTTTATGGTGTAATTTGCAAGTTACTTAAGATTGTGTTGCACCAGTTTTTTAAGTTCTTTGGGCCATGCCATTAATGCAGGGTGGGATTTATGTGTTGTTCTCTTGGGCTAACATTGTCGTGTCATAAGCAATTGTTGGTTTGTTATAAAGTAGGTCTGATTTATGATTGTCAAAACACTTAAAGCTTATTGACGAGTCGCATTTCTGGCAACCCACGGCTCATGTATTCTATAGGTACCTTTGAACATGTTTTTTCATGTCGCTATACTTCATTTTGAATTGCTTCATTCCCAGGTACATACTGGATCATTGGAAACTGCCAACTAAGTAGGGAGTCGAATTTACTCTTTTTCTTTTTGTTTTTAAGTCTTATCTTTGGTTTCAACTAGTTCGAAGAAAGCATTTTGAGTGACACTTTCTGTTTGTTCTATAACAGAAGATTCCAGAGTTGCTCGTGGGAAAGACTTGAGTTTATATAAGATAGAAAATACATGGAATTTTTTTAAAAATCACAATTAATGGTATGAGATAGAAGATTTGGAATTAGAAGAATTAAGAAATGATAGATGAAGCACATTTCCTGAACTTTGTGATAGAATATGAAGTTTTTATTATTCGTTGATTAATTTAGATACTATTTTCTTAAAATTTGTTAAACTGTAATTTAAAATTCCTTATCAAGCTTATAATAGGCCAAAGGTGTTATTGCTTAGTGATGAATGTGCGAGGAAAATGCCTCAAACTGTTCAATGATAATAGACATTTTTTAGAGTTGCGATGTCTTTTGATTTCTTTAATGCTTTTACACATGTAATTCGTGTTCACTCATGCAATAAGTTTATCAAAATAGATTACATAGTATATTGCTAATATTTTCAAATGATTATAGTCATTTTTAAAATAAGAGGGAAAACTCAAGAAGGAATATCTCTATTCTGAATAAAATCAAAATTTAAAAAAAAATAAAAAATTCAAGAGGTGAAAGCACCTATGCATTTTATTTGTTTTTAAGAATTCATATTTGATTTTTTATTATTAATTAGGATCAACTAGTTTAAATTTATGATTTTTAAAAAGATAGTATAAACTTGAAATTTAAATTTTAGATATGTTCTTTTCTTTTTATGTATTAATTGGTTGAATTGTATATTTGAATATAGAAGAATAAACTTTACATTTTAAATATATCATAAATATTAATAAATAGTTATAACTTTATAGAAAAATCTCTATTATATATTACATTATTACAAAAGCATAAAAGCCAACATTCTAGAACATATCAAGTATGACTACATATTGTTTGGGTTCTCGAAAAATTCACTAATGGAAAATTTATTGTCAACAATTCACCACGAGAAAATTCACTGATGACAAATTCACATCAAGTAAAATTTACCACCAACAATTCATTTGAAAATTAATAATGGGATTAATTTTCCGCCAATTAAATTTTCGACGGTGAATTGCTGCTGGTGAATTTTACTTGAGGTGAATTTGTCATGGCGATGAATTTTCCCGTAGTGAATTATTGGTAGTGAATTTTCCCTCGGTGAATTGTTTGGAATCATTGTCTAAGTTATTATGCTTGTATTAGGCTGCATCCAAAATAAAATAATTTTAACCTATCAAACAGTTTAAAGTGATTTATCAACATTTCTAGTTATTTATGTGTAGATTCAAATATCTCACATAATCTCTATATTGTTGGTGAATAGAAAAAATTGTGTCTCATAAATTGTTGAGACTGTGTGTGTTTATCTTAGATTTAAATTATTTTTTGAAGGCCCGTCTATAAATTCCTTCAATATAAAAGAGTTTGTGTTTGGAATAATTTTTATTTCTTTTATTTATTTATTTATTAATGTTTATGAATCAATCATGTTTAATCTTTTATTAAAATTAAAGACAATAGTACATAATTCATATAAAAGTAAGAAAACAAGCATAAAAAGCAAAGAAAACAAGCATAAAAGTAAGAACCAAATTGAAACAGTAAATAGTTCAAATGGTTCTAACAAAATTCCTGGGTTCGTTTGCTGTATTTCAGTTGCCGCTTTAAGTATAGCCTAGATCATGGGTTCAACTTTTGATTTGTCTATTGCATGGATGAAGATCTTTGATTTGTCTATTGCATGGATGAAGATCTATTGCACATCGCTCGAAACAATATAGAAAATTCGCTTTGTGAAGAGCTCAACTCCAAATCGCTTAACTAAATTCTTTTCTAAAAAATAAACAAATAAATAAAACAAATCCTAACAAATAAAATATGACTTATGAATCTAAACCCACTTTATATATCATTTTACGTCCCCGCACTTCGTTCTGAATTCAGTGAATGGAATTTAGTCTTTTTCATTTGCTTTATCAGTCTTGGTATCTTCTGTTTGGTCCAGTTCGAAGGGAGCGTCTTCGAGCGGCACTTCTGTCCGTCCTCGAGCAAAAGATTCCAGAGTGGCCCATGCGATAGACTTGACTTTACGTCAGACAGAAAAGACACGGAGTTTGTTTGTTTTAAATCACAATTATTTGTATGAGATAAAAGACGTCGAATCAGAAGAAGTACAAAATGATAGATGAAGCACATTTTCTGTACCAGAACGTTTTATTTATTCGTCAATTAATTTAGACACCATTTTAAGAAATCCAGTGAACCTCAAGTTTTTATATATTCCTTGTCGTCCTTACAGCCTAATATGACAAAGGTGTTATTGCTTACTAATGAGCACACGGTGAAAATGCTTCAAACTGTTCATTGACAATAGAATTCTTTTAGAGCGTTGATGTATTTTATTACAGATGCTTCCCCTTTGCCAATGACTGCGTATTGTTTAAAATTGTCGTTGAAGTTATTAAAATTATAAGCTGATTTGACGTTTAATTTCTTTAATTCCATTCATATTTCTTTAACACATGCAATTAATGCTCATACTTGATGTAAAGTTTATCCATTCCCATTTCTAGAGTTTTCGCTGATCTGTCCCCCAGCTCTTCGTGGAAATATTAAAAAACACACCCCTGGAGCTGCCGCTCCTGTCCATTCATGCATTCCGCATGTTAAAATTTAATGCTTATACATTTTGTTGTTTGGTAGTGGCAAAATTTTAATGCGTGTACCTTTTTTTGCGGATCTTTGATAAGGTCATATAAAATTATTTAACATCAGCAGTACATAAAGGGTCTATTTTATTTTGGTCAAGTAAATTCTAAAGCAATTTGCGTCTGCTGTATTAACATACGAACACTACTAGTATTTATACGTACAAGCAATAAACATACGACTGCATTTTCCTATAAATGGGCGGAGGAGTACCAGATTCAGTAAGAGGTGGATATAATCGGTTGTTAAGGTGAGAATGGCTAGCTCATTACTGAGTATTTTAGTTGGGCTGTGTCTTATCACTTGTTTGGCAGCAGCTAAAACGGAGCCTTATATGCCAGCGCTGTATGTGTTTGGAGACTCGTTGGTTGATGCAGGTAATAATAATTACATTCCAAACTGTACAGCGCGTGCAGACATCTTCCCATATGGCGTCTCCTATTTCCACCACGCAACTGGTCGTGTTACCAATGGCCGCACCGTTGTCGACTTCCTTGGTATAATTTCTTGTTACAGACTTGTATGGTATAAATTTTGTCTCAGACTTGTATGGTATAATTTCTTGTTTCAGACTTGTCTGTTATAATTTCTTGTTTGGGGCTGTATATAATGCATTGACTGTGGTTGCAGCCTCTTACTTGGGGCTCCCTTTTGCTCCTCCTTATCTCCAGCCAAACGCGATTTTTACAACTGGGGTTAATTTCGCATCAGGAGGTAGCGGTCTGTTCGACACATTATTTCAGGTCTCTACTCTTTTCTTTTTCCAAAGAAACTTCCACAAATTACTAAAATGAATTTTCAACCCCAAGAAATACTGAAAAAGTGGGTATCAAATAGAGATATTTTTACGTAGACTTTGTACGAGCTGAGTTCTGTTGTCGCTTAGCTGAGTGTTTTTTTTTGTTATAAGTGTGTAAATAGAGCTACTTGAATCATTTAGTTAATTGTTTACTGATTATATGAGATATTTTCTTAATATTTCATTTTTATTTTTAAATGTCAACAAAATTAATAGACAAGCTACTTGAATCATTTAGTTAATTGTTTACTGATTATATAAGATATTTTCTTAATATTTCATTTTTATTTTTAAATGTCAACAAAATTAATAGACAAAAGATAAAAATTTATTAATTTGCTTTTGTCTTCCACATTCCGAGATGATCGTGTTGCGTGCTTCATATATTTAAATATTGTTATTATGTTTGATTAAAACTTAAACAGTCAATATGCTTTTTTCTTCTATCTTAGAATGAAAATGACTTGCTAATTATTTGCTTGTAAACTTATATTTACATTTACATGCTTAAGGTAAGAATTAGCCTTCGAAGTTTATGATGGTTTGTGCTTATGACTAATCTACTAGAATCATGCAGAATGTTTTGAATATGAGCCAACAAGTAGATCTATTCGAACAATATTATGATGATCTAAATGACAATGCACGGGCGAACATAGGCGATTCTTTATTTAGCATTGTAATTGGAGGCAACGACATTGCCGCCTACTTTCTCGAACACATCCTTAATCCCGACGCTGCTCTAGAAGAGTTCGTCACTCGGTTGCTCTCCAAATTAGAAGAAAACATAAGGGTAAGTTTCAAATTCGTCAATCTACAGGTTTCTTCCAATTGTTAACCATAAAATATGTGTACCATTGCACATACGAAGAATTAACTCATTATTACCATGTAATTTGACAGACGCTCTACAATCATGGGGCAAGGAAGTTCATTGTATTCAACATTCCACCTGAGGGATGTACTCCTATTATCAGAAAAACTCTGTACCTCTTTGATAAAGGAAATTGTTCCTCGCGTCTAAACGGGGTGGTTAATAAATATAACACTCATTTCAGCTCATATCTCAATCAACTCGATGAAGAACTCGATGAAGGGACCATTATCCAAGTTAATACTTATGATTTTCTAATGAACATTATCGAGAATGGTGAAGCCTATGGTAAACTGTTTTCATTAAAGAATCTATTATTTTTTATCAATTTCCTGCTTCATTTGGATTTAGTGATTGTGTAGTTGAAAAAGCGTAATGAATGTTCGGAAAATTTGGATGTAGGTTTTAAGAATACTACATCGGCATGCTGTGGATCCGGAGCGTTTGGTACAGAAAAATTTTGTGGAAAGACTTGCCTGCCAGACTTGTTTTGCGATGATCCAAGCACATATGTTTTCTGGGATGGAGGTCATGGCACTGAAAAACTTTATAAATTACTTTCAGAGCAGATTTGGAGTGGAAACACTTCTGTTGTGTATCCGTGTAATCTCTCTACACTAGTCTCAGGAGAAACTTGTCTGATTAGTAACGATTCACCGACCCTGTCAGAGATGTAGTTACTATTGTTTCATTTCTGGGATTGGTAGATTTCACAACAGAGTACTATATATTTACGAATAAGTTGTGAAAAACTCGTTAATATATTATTATAAATGACTTATTAATTTCCTGCATATAATGCAGGAGACTAATGTTTTTGTGTAATCAGTTTTAACATTAGTTTACATTCGCACCTACATCAGCTGAAACATTTAATAGACTTGCTAATGTTTTCTTTCTACTTTTGTAGATTTAAAAATGTCATCTACTGTTGCTATTTTTGGCTGGGGATGTCTCTATTTCTTTCTTTTAAAATGGAGAAAAAATTGAGTCTAATAAAAAATTAATGTATGTCTCTGCTGCATCAATGGTAGGGGCAGCCAGAGGCAAAGGGAGTTCTTTGCTAACAAATATCTAAATTCTATTCGAATATTGTCACTCAGAATGACTGAGTTGAGTTGGACTTTGTTTGCACACATTTTACTAGCAATAGTAAAAACGATGATATTAGAGTATGTTATGAAACATAGTTTTCCAAGGGTTGAGGTATCTATTTTACAGAGTTATTTTTTTTATTTTGAAAATTCATCATCAACAATTTATCGTTGGAAAATTCATCCAACAATTCACTGTGGAAATATTCACCACCATTATAAATTCACCACAAGGAAAATTCACCACCAGCAATTCACCGTCGCAGAAAATTCATCCCATTAAAAGTTTGTGATCAATTTTCCATGGCAGTGAATTGCTGGTGGTGAATTTTCCTTGAGGTGAATTTGTCATGGCAGTGAACTTTTCTGTGGTTAATTTGTCGTGGCCGTGAATTTTTCTGTGGTGAATTGTTGGCAGTGAATTTTCTGATGGTGAATTGCTGCTTTTTATTGATAAACTAGAGAGGATCAAAGTTCTAGGAAGGTGTCACTTTGAAGATTTCTCGGTAAAATTATAGCAATTGTTATGGGAATTAATCAAATAAATGTACAAGTATTTTGCATACATGTTAGTTTGAGTTTTATCAGTTTATTTGATTTTAAGAGATGGCAAATTAGTTTTTAGTTGCATATTCAAGTTTGCAGGAATAGGTTACGTTTTTTAAGCTTATATAAAGTATGTAATTTTTTGAAGTAATATATAATAAATATTTTCATTTGTGTGTATGTCTTGTCATTGTATTGTTCTTCTTTCTTTCAATTTTATAATGGTATTGGTCTAGGTTGGCTGTCGCTTTATCGTGGGATTGTCTAGATCAATGAGAATATTTTGAGAGTTGATTTTTTCACAAGACAGGAGATAGAGTATATCATAGAGTGAGTAGCATAAGAGTGACTAGCTAGTTTAGCAGCTCAAATGTGTTGAAGTCTTTAGAAGAAGAAATGTGATCCACTTAAGTAAGGATTATTTTCTATTATTGAAAGAAAGAACCTCAAAGGACCACCATTAGACATTCCTCTAAGCACTACCTTCTTTCCATCAGACTAGAACTTGAGCTCCATTGTTTGTAGGTTGAGAGAGATTTCACCCAGTGAGTGTAACCACTGAATACCAAGTACTGCATCTATGTCACCAATAGTAACTACATAGAAATCATCCTTGACTTCATAGTTGCCTAACTGCATGGACATGTTAGGAACTCTTTGGTTGCAGGAAATATGAAACCCATCAGCCACCATGACTTTGAAGCCTTCAAATTCTTCAGTTTTGAGACCTCTCTTTGCAACCACTCCTTGTCAATGAAATTATGTGTGGCCCCATTGTCAATCAAGGAAACAATTCGGTGACCTCCAACTCCACTACGAACCTTGAAAGATTCATTCTTTTGGAAACTAGAGAGTTGGGCAATAGGGGCCCCTACTCCTTGCTCATGATCAGACTCTTCTAGAGCTCTCTCTTCCTCGTTGTCCCCAAAATAAGACTATTGATCAGACATATCAGATTTTGATCCATAGTCTGAATAGGCCTCCATTTGATTAGAATACCCTCTTCCAGGACATCTATGACCCTTGGTCTAAGGCTCTAAACATGTATAGCACTTGCCCTCCTTTCTGAGTTGTTCACGTCGCTCTTTAGTCAACTTGGGTGGAAACTTCTTGTGCTGATTTGAAAAATGTCTCTTATCCTTCTTGTGGCCAAAGGGCTTTGGCGGAAATTTAGGCCTAGGGGCTGACAACTCCATACTTCGAGACTGCTTGATTGCTTCTTCAAGACTTGGTGGATCCAAAGTTTAACCCACCCTTTCAAGGGTTCAACCAAACCTTCAGAAAACATAACAACCAACCTTCTTTCAGTGATGCTGGGCACCATCACAGAAAGTCTTTGGAAATCAACTATGTAAGAATCCAAGGATCCATGCTGCTTTAGTTGTGCAAGCTTACGGAATCTCACTTCAGGAACCTTAGTGTCAAACCTATCAATTAGCTTATTGGTGAATTCACCGTAGGTTGAATGAGGTTATGGCCAAGCGTGACCAAACCATGGTACCACCACTCATGGGCAGCTCCCTCCAAATGAAGTGTTGCAAACTTGATGGCATCTTCTTTGGCATGGGACAGAGTGAAAGGTAGTTGTCTAACTTTTGAACCCACGATCTTGATGAACACTTATCACTTCCATCGAAGTGAACCAATGACACCTTCCCAAGGGCTTGTTGATAATTGGTTCTAGGAGCCATATGAGCGCAGTTATCAACTCTTCCTCCATTTCTTCTATTTCTTTGGTTCAAGAATTGATCAAAGGAACATTGGTCTCTAAGATCAGGAGGTAAGGTGGCATACTCCAAGTAGGCTTGCCTGGCATCATCTGCAAAAGGAATGGCAGCTTCAACTTGCGGTTCCTCCCTCTGAGTGAATGTAGGAAAGAGCGGCCTAGAGGCTGATCCACTAGCTCGATGGCCTCATGTTGACCAATATTTCTACTTCCTCCATTACCATTGTTCCTATTGACTCCACTATTTTCTCCTGTAGCATGGTTTTGATTAGAAGTATGATTCTGAGGAGTTTGCTAGTCCATTCGTGCAAGTAACCGGGACATCATATCAATCATCCCATCAAACTTCTTTTCCATCCTTTCATCTCTTTCATCCATGGCCTGCTTAAGATTATCTAACATATTCTCAACTGTTTTACTAGAATCTACTAATCTTTCTATTTCTCTCAAAGCCTCTAAAAAAGTATTTGCTTCTGGCACTAGTGAAAACTGTGTCTGTTGTCTTCTAGCCTGACTTCTGGTGAAGTATCTGCAATCACTGTCACTCATCTAACAATTGAATCACTATAGGGCATAGGTTGGCAGAATCATGGCTCTAATACCACTGTAATGAACTGGACTATTTTTTTAATTTTTTTTCAAATGCAATTACAATCAACATGCACCCGTTAAGGTTAGCTCTAAACCAAAACGATGCAGAAAGCAACTCTAAGTTCCAGAATGTACACCAAGATCTCGATGTGGGCAAGGTGTGAGCATTGGTCAGAGGATCTAATGCAGATGCAAACTGGAAGGAACCCTGACCAAGAATGCATCTAGGTAGACGAGCATATGGTCAGAGGATCAATGTATGATGAACTGAAGTAACCCTAACCAAAAATGGCGCCGAGTGATGGCGAGCATATGGTCAGAGGGTCCCTAAAGCTACTAACTGAAGGTAAATAGGTGGCAAGCCAGCCTCTTCCACTTATTCAGTGGGAAGTACAAGAAATGAGAAGTGCTGACAGTACTACTGTTCAGCTTACAATGAATTAGAGAACCTTCCAGAATCACAAGATTAGAAGCTTTCAATGCTATAATAATTATAGCTATCTCTCCAATACTCTCAAGCCCTTCAAATATTAACTTCTCACTCAACTATTGAATTTTTCTCAAGTCTTATATCACTGATTTTAAAAGAGAATGCACATACCAACAACATAGCAACTTACTAAAATGCTCACAAAACACTCAAAACTCACCCAAATCACATGAAACTAAATGCATTCAACTCCTAACATGATGGCGCCCCCTAAGTGACTGAGAAACCAACCCGAAAGACTCCTATTTATTTTGCACAGAAATCAAAGCACTCTCAGAAATGTATAGCCCTCAAGGAGGGGCGATTTTTCTACATAAAATCCAAGACACAAGATAAAAATCTAAGATTTGGCATACTTGGTCGCCCTTAGCAAAGAATCTGATTGGTCCAATACCCAAAACTGCAATATTTTTTATTCAATAGATATGAGCAAATCTTACAATCAGCTGTGATAATCAACAACTCTAAAAATGAGGCAAAAATTCATACTAGAACTCCAAAAGGAAAACTACTCAACAAAAATGCAAAAACAAACCTATTACAAACTATCTCTCAACTAGTTGCTGTCTTTCAAGCAATAAGATGAGCCATTGCTAGGAGGTGTGCTTTCCTTGAAGCGAGTGCCTGAAGTCAATTCAGCTGCATAACGGTGTAGTAGACAAAAGATCCCAAATGATGAGTTGAGGCCTCAATATAAAGAATTGAGGAGAGTCTTCTAGAAACTTCAAGATGGGCACTAAAATTCAATTTTGAATTCAACACATTTCCCTCCAAAGGTGGCATCCTTTTCTCATAATATAATATTTCACCTTTTTATAAAAATCAATATTTCCTTCAAGTAGGCGCCCCCCTTCACTAAACCATAATTTGGCTTTAAAATATAATTTATCTCTCAATGAGGCATTTACCCATAAAGTCCCCTTTTTAAAACAACATAAAGTTATAATGCTAGGCAAGGGGGGGTTATAATATTAAAATATAACATTATAATGTGAAATTACTTATCTCTCCATAAAAATTGCACCCAAAGGCCAAAAATCCCAATACCAACTGTACTGGCTGAGGAAGAGAGCCAATCGCACTGTAGCCAACAAGACCACTGCCAGAAATAGAATTTACTAAAAATAGTAAATTCATGAAGTTGCTCGAAACACCAAACTGACTATACCACTGCGAAGCTCTCTGAAAACCCGGAAAGAATCCGCAAACCAATTTCCAAACTTCAAGCAACAACCACCTCAAAACTAGGAAACCCTAATTTCACCAACTGAGTAGCCTATGGGTCTCCATAATAGGCCAACAGTCAACTAGAAAGATCACATTTAAGAAGGGGACATTACAATTATTCAAACTCTAATTGATCAAATAGGAACTTATATGAATTGATTTTCCCCATAATTTATCTTTAATATTGCAAGCCTTGAGCATGGATTTATATTTTTTATGAAGTTTAATATTTTTTCTTTCACCCACTTCATTTTTTGTGGAGTATATGGAGTTGAGAATCACCAATTAATTCCTTTTTGTTTGCAAAAAATAAAAAAATTATATGAGTTATACTCCCCCACATTATCTTATCTTAAAATTTTATTTATTTTTTATCACTTTCATTCTAAGTTCTTAGTGTGAGAACATCAAATGTTTCAAACATGTTCTTTAAAAATATACCCAAATATTTCAAGTGAATTCATTAATGAATGTCATGAAATATTGATATTTCCCTATAGAAACTATATTCATAGGTCTACATAGATCATAATGAACTAACTCTAATTTCTTGGAGGCTCTCCAAGCCTTTCCATAATCAATTTTATCTCTATGTTGTTTCCCCATAACACGAGCTTCGTAAAAAAATTTCTCTATAGTGATGGGTGGATGTTCACAAACTATATTATGACTAAACATTTCCTTTAATGATTCAAGGTTAATATGATTAAGAATTCCATGCCATAGTTTATTTCTTTAAACAACATTTGAAACTAAGGATTTAGAGGAGTTTAACCTCAAATAAAATAGGCCTCCTTGCACATATCCATCACATACCAATTCTCTCTCACTATCAAACACCTCATAATTGTTTTTTCATAAATAACTTTCATATTTTTGGCAATTATTTGACTAACTAAGATAATATTTTTCTTTGATCCCGAAACAAATTAGACATTATCAATACTACTTTTACCTTGAGGTGCAACATATAGATGAGCTTTTCCAAATCCTTCAACATGTAATTGTGAATCGTCTCCCAATGTAATCATGTCTCTTGATCACTTTACTATATTTCTCAAGTTTTCAACATTACCAATCATGTGATGAGTAGCACTTGAATCGATAATTCAAACATCATCATTTTTAATATAGTTATATTAGGCATCTACTAAGAATATTTTGTGACATTCATCATCTTCAATATTTGCATTAACCATCATACTTCCTTGTTTATTTTTATTCATATCTTTCATTTTTTTTAAATATTTATCTTTAAAATGACTAGGATGATTGTAGTAATAGAAAAACCTTTCTTTCTTTTGTCCATTATTATCCATATTAGCATTTATTTGCGATTGAGTCTTCTTTCCTTTGAGCTTAGAGGTAAAATAATTTGTTGATTCATGTTAGAGAAAAGCACCCATGAAAATCAACTGCAGAATAAAGCTTCACAAGATAGAGAAGAGAACTATGCTACTTCACTAGAGATAATTGTATTTAGAATGAGACGATTTATATATTGCACAAAGTGTCTTATAAAGGCATAAAAGTAGGTGATAGGTGTAAAACTATCCACATGGGAAAAAACCACCCAAAATGATTAAATGAAAACTATTCTAAATGCAATGTCCCAACTAAGCTTAAGTGGGTAAATGGTAAAAACCATTTACTCCAATATCCCCCCTTAAGTGCAGCTTAGGGAGAATGAAAATGAAAAAATGAAGATGTAGTATGGATCCCCACTACACAACCATGTTAGGTACCCATTTACAATGCAAAATAAAAATCTCTCACAATCATAGAAAAAGAGAAAAACCTTGTAGGAAAAAATCCCTCTCCAAAAGAGAGAAAATAAAAAAAAACAATGCATGGATGGACAACTCAATCACACCACCACAAGGACTACATACATCAGATATATACAATCAATGCCCCCCTAAAGAGGGAAAGAGAGAGACTATATAGGCCCCCCATAATGTGTAATCACCTGCAAAAAATGTAAGTGCCTAAAGACAAAACATGATCTAATGTCAACAAACAACTTGTATCCCTTTTGGAAGAAATAAAACCAAATAAAAATGTAGGTATGCTTCCCATTCCAAATAGAAATTGAAAGAAAGAAGCATGAAAATGTATGATGATGTCTTTGAAATCTACTCATGTGTCACCAATACCTTGGGAGATGATGCCACGAACCAATCAGGAACATGCCCAATCACAAAAAAAGGTGAAAAACAAGGTACCATTGGAAACTAATTTTGAACATTCTGTAGAGATTGAGATGGAATGACAATAGTTGTACCAAAACTATCATCAAATAGGAGGGATATACCCTCAAATGTATCTTCCAAGTCAAAAATGTGAGATTCCATGAACAATGAACCAATTTCTGATAAATAAGAATCCCAATCAGGAAAAAAATGAGATACAAGTTGTGATGAATCACTAGACATGCTCAAATAATCATCAACACAAAATGAATGGTCATGTAGAATAGGAATGATAGGAGCCTCAATTAATGAATCTGCACAATGAATCACTGAAGGTGAAGGCACATTGAAACTATTTGTGATGGAGAAAAGGAGCATCTAAAGAACCCTCATCATCCTCATCTAAAGACTTAAAATATTCCAAAACTTCAAACTCCTACATAGTAGCATGATCATAGGGTATCCTATTTGAGAAATGAAGAGGTACAAGAAAATTTGAAACAAGATCATCTGGAAATAGCTGATTATTAGGATCTCCATGTATTTCCCAAATTTTAGTCCAAAGAATATAAGGACAATCAAACTGATCAGTAGCATCCAAAGTGGCATCATCAATATGTATTGCAATAACTCCTACTGACATGATCCCTTTTGCAATTCCATGTAACTTTCTTGCTATCAATACCAAGAAGGAGAGCAAGATTATACAAATGTGGCAACAAATGAAGCCATCTAAGATGTTTTATGATACCATCTCTCCATTGTTTAGAGTTTCCCCTTTTTAACATAATCACAACAAGATGCAATGAAAACCCCATAATATTCTATGAAAAATATCCAAAAATACAAGGACATTGACCCTCAACAACAAGTAGAAAATCCCAAATATTGCATATGAAACCTTCCCAAAATACTTTAGGAAGAAATAATGCAAAAAAAAAGGGTTGAGAATCAAGAAACTCCAATATTGAACTTCAATGGATTAAAAGCACCACCAAACAAAAAAATATGAGAGAAATTCCTCAACCATTGAAAAGGTGATGAAAATGCCTTTCCATTGATATGTGGTTTGCGAGAATTGGCCTTCGATTACAAAAGATATGCATAAATAAAAAAGGGCATATAGAGGCACTTTCAACATCTTCTGGAGCTCTCGGTCACACCATATGGGCACAGAATGCATAAGGGCTAAAAATTAAGCCTCTCGAGTCAAGTGAAATCCAAATTGCCAGGTTTGAGCACAAGGGACCAAGTCATGCCACCAAGCAGCCAATCACCAAGCAACTTACACTTCAAGGCAAGTCATGCATGTGCGAGATAGGACCTTCCACTGGTCATGTGAGCTTTTGCTCACACTACGCTTATTTGCACTGAGGTATATGAAGACCAATAAACACATCTTCAGACTCAATGTGGGATTAAAGTCCCAAATATCATTTCAAATAGCCATAGACGGGCCCACCTCCAATGAACCCTGGCAAATATTTGATGGAAAAAATTATTAAATATAAAGTTTGAAGAAAAATATATCCTCTAAATAGCAATGCCTTCTCTAGAAACTCACGCACAAATAGAAAATCATGTCTTTGATAGAGAAAAAATGAGGGCCTCCCTAAATAAACATCTAGCAAAACAATGACGCATCTCTCTACTGCCTTAGTTTAGCAGCATCATGGCAGGGTCAAGAGTCTTCACAAAATGTAGCTAGTAAAAAACATACCTCTAAGGAAAAATGTGCCTTTCAAATGACACCAAAATTCACACATAGGAATTCAAAGCATCTTGGAGATGTTTTTCCAAAATGGTCCTTTAATGCACATGAATAATTTCCCTTTGTACAAAAGTAATCATTGCCTCCAATCAAAATTTCTACCCACAGATTACATGGCTAAGAAAACATTGCAAAAGGGTCGACAATATCTGCACACCCTAGCAATGAAATTCATGAAAAATGGAAAAAATAATGGTAGATCAAGACTAAAACTCGGCCAAGGTCCCTTCAGAATTGCAAATCACACTCTGCCAATGCAAGAATTGTGCTTTCAATGTGTGCGTGGGCAAGGTGGAGTGTGATTGTGTGTCTGGGAAGAATAAATCCACATGCCTACAAATTAAATCAATCGACCCCAAATGTGAATTCAAAACCCATGCAATTGTAAATCATGCCCCCTATAGATGATGCAGATAGAAAAATGCCTCTTTTGCAATGGATCTTCACACTCAGTACGTGCCCTCCACAGAGATGATGTTCAACATATTGTGCCAAATCATGGCCTCCAATAGGTAGATTGGCCTTCACTGCAAAAATCAAGCCCTCAAGAGACTCTTCAAATTTTCTTCAATGTAGTTCAAATAGCTCCATCATTGGGAACAAATGTGGCAATTGTAATCACCAAACAACAAAAAATGTTCCAAGCAATCTCAAACCATAGGAAGATGAAGAATAGAAATAAGGGAAAAATGCCAAACAAAATGTGGACAAAAAATTCCTGGATCTCAAAAGACTCCAGCGAAAACTCTCAAGGAAGGAATTTTAGATTAGGTGGATCATATAACATGTTAGAGAAAAGCACCCAAGAAAATTAACTACAGAATAAACCTTCACGAGATAGAGAGGAGCACTATACTGTACTTCATCATATATAAATTTATTCAGAATGAGATGATTTACATATTGTACAAAGTGCCTTATAAAGGCATAAAAGTAGGTGATGGGTGCAAAACTACCCACACGAGAAAAAACCACCCAAAATGATTAAATGCAAACTATTCTAAATGCAATATCCCTGATGATTAAATGCAAACTATTTTTAAATGCAATATCCCTAAGTAAGCTTAACTGGGCAAATGGTAAAACCATTTACTCCAATAATTCAAATTCATTATCTCTATTAAACATTTCATCATGTTGCATAATAGGCCCTCTAGATAATTGAATTTTAGGGTTTCCAATTTACCACTTAATGTGAGTGTAATCTTGAAATTCTCAAATGATTTTGGTAGACTATTAAGAGTTATGGAGACAAAATATTTATTAGCTATAGTCTCACCTACATTAATGAGTTGATTTAAAATAACCTTGAATTTTAATAGATGGTAAGTGAATCATTTGAAAAAATTGTGTTGTTGGGAAAAGGGACTCACAATACAAGAAAGGAATCCCTAATCCTTAATTTTTCCTTTTTATTTTTGTGGGATGGTTCATTCAAGGAAACCTAGGATGCCAAATTAGATTGAGTATCAACACAAAGGTGAGTCAATTCTCAATAAGGGAGACCTAGGAAGATTCCATAGGCTTTGAAGGGTTCACCACCAAGCAAAGGCTTGGAAAAGAAAACATAATATTCAACTCACAAAACCTAGTAATGCAAGCCAAATAATGAGTGCAAATGACAAAATTAAGTAACAGCAAATTAGGATGTATGTACTTAGAAAGTCTGGAAATTTGATAAGGATTCTAGAAATGCAAAAATGTTGTCAAAATATGTTAGGGAGGACTAAGATGCCCTTACTATCTTCTTAGTGTCGCTATTGTTTTTCAGAATCTTCAAATGTCAGAATTAGAACTAAAGGAATCTCTGAAAAGTACCTCTAGGAGGACTAAGAAACCCTTACTGACTTCTTATTCCTAATTTGAATATTGACAATTTTAGAATGTGATCCTGAGGCTCAATGCCTACACTTATTTCTTCTCAGATCTTAGGTCCTAAAACTTTTGAACCTAGTCTGTAGGTGACTTTCTGTGAAGATGACAACTTTGCAATGCAACTTTGTAACTATACAACTTTGCACTTCAAATGATCTTCAACTTAAATCTGCAAATACAAACACACAAGTGAAGAAATACTTGTTGATTGTTAGTAAATGGAGGTTTTCCTTGGTCAAACCCCTTGTTGGTAATTAAACCTTGGAATGAAATGCAATAATGAAAGGAAATGATGAATGAACAAAGTGTTATGTTGGAACTCAACAAACCCTTGTTATGAAATCTACAAACTTGTGTGAAGTGGCTAGCTCGAATGTAGATATTGAATTGAATGAATGCTTGATAGACCTTGACATGAATTACTTGCTTGAATCAAAACCCTACATCACAAATGTTAGCTCAAAAACACACATGATGTAAGAATATCTTTGACATGATGCTTGAATCTTGATGATGGCTCCAAATGCTTGATGAATTTCTCTTTAATGCTCTTATAAGCTTGCTAGGATGATCTCATGAATTTATTCTTCTTCTTGTTATATTCTTATTATCTTATGAAAAATGAGTGAAAGAGCCTTGTATTTAGACTTATCCATGGTTAATATCTCGAAATTACACCACACCAAGCTGAAATATGAATTCATTAATTAAAGGAGGCTAAATCCTACCAAAATTTGAAATTAAATCACAAAATAACTTAAGG
The DNA here is from genome assembly GCA_007258455.2 of Sequoia sempervirens. Lineage (NCBI taxonomy): Eukaryota > Viridiplantae > Streptophyta > Pinopsida > Cupressales > Cupressaceae > Sequoia > Sequoia sempervirens. The sequence continues at coordinate 58,471 of VDFB02026499.1, read as the reverse complement.
GGGGACTAAGATTCCCTATGTGGCATCTTAGTCCCGAGGATTGAAACTCAAGGTAAAAACTCCAAAAAGGGTGTCATCCAAGGCACACCTGAAAATAGGGTCCCAAGACCTTTAGAGGACAAAGACACCCTAGTTGTCATTTTAGTCCTAATCCAAAAATCAAGGACACAACCAAAATCATTAAATTATCATTTACCCTTTGATTTTTTTCAGGATTAGCCATAAAAAGATATAATTTATTAGGCTTGTGGATGCAAAATAGGACCAATTAAGACATAAATAAGGATAAATAAAACAAGGCAGGGCCAAACAAGTGTGAAAATGCAAGGGTATGCATTTTCCTACACTACAGTAAGTTATAGATTCATCCATTATTAGATAATATTACTGAGTTTGTAGAATGTGTTTTCTCACATTGATCATTCTTGTGCTCAAAGATTGTAGTGGTTGCATCCCAAGCTTCCTTTGGTGTGATTGCATTTAGCACACTTTCTATTAATGTACCATAGATAGACAAGTTTATTAAGGCTAGTGTTTGGCACGATTTCTTACCAAATTCTTCTTGTAGATGAACATATGTAGGATTCCTTGTTATAGTTTCATTGACAACAGAGATGAGATCTCCCAAAAGAAATATATTTTTCATTTGATGATGCCACACTCCATAATTCTTAGCACCAATCAAGTTAATAGAGATGACACTCAATAAATTACTTTCCATTTGTAATGACCTTTGTGATAAAAAAAACCTTTTGCAATGATCTTTGGGATAAAAAAGAACTTTCTACAATGATCTTTGTGATAAAAGATCTTCTACAATGTATAAAAAATTCTTCTTCAATGATCTTGGCAATAAAAAAGCTTCTTCAATGATCTTTGCAATCAAAATACTTCTTCAATTTTTTCTTTATGATTCATCCATGATTTTTGCAATCAATGTTGCAATTTGGCTTTCATACCAATTATTAAAATTGGGGATCTTGAATAGATTTTTTCTACTATGAAAAATATGGATCCAAAGACCCTTAAATAGATATTATACATGGACAGGTGTGTCTCTTTCATGAGACATGACTCTTTGTGATTTAATAGAGCTTATATTTTAGCGGAAACACACTTCATATTTGAAACTTCTAATTTTAAATAAAAAAATAATTTGTAACATAAAAAATCAAATCTAAAACTTTCTATACAACCCTACATAACATAAAATTAAGTAGCCATTTAATTGTGGATACACTTGCATATAGGTAACAATTTAATATAATATGTTTATTTTATAGTAAAGCACTTTCATTTAATATTGTGAAACAAGGGTTCAATAAATATTTCCATGAAATTATTTTAGTGATTTTCTCGATAGCTCTCATCGGGTCCTTTGCCTCGTGATAATATGTTCTTCTAGATTCCATTATAGGTAGAATCAATTGGGTCCATATAAATTATCAAGTTAATCACATTATTAAGAAATTGTGGATATCTAAAGGTGACATTTTATTTTTAAAATCCAATTTCTTGCAAGTTTAAACACATAAATTATCGATAAAAATAAAACTTGCAAGAATTTGGATTTTAAAAATAAAATGTCACCTTTAGATATCCACAATTTCTTAATAATGTGATTAACTTGATAATTTATATGGACCCAATTGATTCTACCTATAATGGAATCTAGAAGAAGAGATTGTCACGAGGCAAAGGACAAGATGAGAGCTATCAAGAAAATCCCTAAAATAATTTCATGGAAATATTTATTGAACCCTTGTTTCACAATATTAAATGAAAGTTCTTTACTATAAAATCAACATATAAGATGACAAGGGAAAATTAGATGATAACATGTCCTACATCACTCCTACATAATTCAAATGATGTAGAGTAGTGTTTATTCTTTTTACATAAGCTTAAATCTACTTCTTCGCTATTCTGGCAAAATTTCTTCCCAATACATGTTTAGATATAGTAGCAAAACTATCGCTAAAAATTATGTTAGTTTATTACTTGCACTTGGCTTTAGCTCCTTTACAACTCATCCCTTGTAAAGTTGGGGTTGATCTTTACAATTTCACCACATTGCCTTAGTCAAAACATTTTGAGATGTAATAGAAAAAAATACATAGAAGAATTATGTATGTTTGTAGCTTGTATTTGTCCCACTCCTCTACAACTTGCCTCTTATGAAGCTAAGGGGTATAGAATCATCATTTTCAAACTAAAATAAATGACGACAATGTGTATGGCCAATAATAATACATATTACCAATTAAAATGTAAACAAAATGACAGGAAATGGATCATAACTAACAAGTTATCATGATGAAAAACAACAAGATAAAATCAATATGAAATCATGACATGATGTGTTAGACACACTAGAGAATAGCCAACACCATGCTATGTGTCCTGACGTCATGGTTTTGAAACATTTTGTATAGATTGGGAGTTTGAGTACCCTTAACTATCAACAAAGATTCCTTTATATTTCTTCATTCTAAATGCTTTGCGTTATCTAAGATGCATGATGGTGCCATTTATCAGTTAGCTGATTTACCATGTTTTGTACGAAATCTACAAATTTCTTAATGGATCCTATTGAGGAATTGACTTCTCTAAGAAATGGTAAACTATAATTTAAAATTACAGTGGGCTTCAAGTTTTTATATATTATTTATTGTCCTTAAGGAGCTATTATTAGTTATGACTGAACATCCTATACATTAATAATAGGAATTTTTGGCAGCTATGACATGTTACATCCCTAACAGTCCCCTTAGCTTTTACTGTGGTCAAATTTCCATTTAATTCCTTTAGTTCCATTCTTATTTCTTCTACAGATGCAATGAATGTTCCATCATGTTGTAAGTTTATACATTCACATTTCTAGAGTTTTCTTTGATCTGTCCACTAGTTATTCGTGGAAATATAAAAAGGAACTGTAATAGAGGGGGACCACCATGTGCAAAACCCCAAGTCATGGAGGGTCAAGATGCGAGAGGACGCCCTAATTTACCTTAGCTAAGTGCAGTGTTTAGGGTATGAGGATGAGAATGATGAGGATTATGGAATCCTACGACCACTCGTCAATCTCGAGTTTTAAGGTGGGGCTAGGTGAGTTAGTTTTTTAGTCCAACTCTATGCCTTAGGAAGCTCTCTACCCAAGGATTTTAGTGCGAACCTCGGATGACAACACGACACACTGGTGTCTTAGAAGTGTGTTGTAGTCCGTACAGTCAGGTTACAACAAAGACGAGGTTGGACTCGCTAAAATGACTAACAGCCTAGCTTAATAACTTCTAAGAGAACAAAACAATACCATAAAATATGAGAGATACAAACGAAGGTGATAAAATAGATATACCAAAGCTAAGGTGACGAAGATGATCTCGTAGAAGAGCCTATTTGCCAGCTAGCTCCACAAAGTGCATCCACCTACACACAGCAAGAGAGAAAATGTTGGGGGCTATATATGAGCCTACCTCAGTCAAACCCCCATTTAGGTGTTTCCACCACCACAGACTGCCAAAAGAACAAGATTAAAAAGCAATGTAACAAAAGAAAAAGCACTACAAAATAGTACCTTGCTACTCACCAAATAATAGAGGAGAGAAGAGGGAAGCTTACCACCTCCACCAAGAGCACTAAAGGCTGCTTGGGGGAGAAATGAGAGGAACTCAAGCCTCTGTTGAGAATGGCATGGTCTCAAACGTGCTCTACTGAGTTGATGGAGTGTGATATTGTTGTAATGGAATGCTTGGAATGATTGGAAGTGAGTGAAAATGAGCTTGTGAGAATGAAGGAATGAAGGGTTGATCTCTTGAAGAGTTGGAATACAAGTTCAAGGAGTGAATATGAAGGAATGAGGAAGAAAGTGACCATATTCAAGTTGGTTGGCCGAAGGAGGCATTACAACTTCACTACCAATGGGAAGAGTAACGCCTCTGCTAGTATAACCACAAGAATCTTCCAGGGACGTAAACATGTCACACAGATGTCTGCACGTTGCACGAGCAACCTTGACAAAACTGGCTCCACCAACACACAAAATAGGCTCCACGTGGATTGCCAACAGTGAGCTTAATTAAATTTAAGCCTCTGAATTTGGTTTTCTAAAGTGTATAAAGGTAAAAAGGGGAATTGTGCCTAGGGTGAAAATTCACTCTTATACATTTTTCCCCCACTTTAGCAAGCATGAGTATTGATGAGTGCTCGGTAAAGTAGATCAAGAAAAGAGTAGGGTTAGAAAAATATACCTAAACTGTTGAGGAAACAGTAGTTGGTCTGGTGTACCTAAAGGTGCAGGAGATGTGAAGGACTCCATAGCTACTTAGAACTATGAAGTTGGAACAAAGCATCTTATAGGCTAGTGGACCTGCAAGGAGGCAACCTCCAAGATCTCTCGCATGGAGGAAGCCCCAAGGAAGTAGACTCCACAGATTTAGGAAGTGGAGACATGTCTACTTGTAGATAGAACATGTCAAAAGTGGTGACATGTCTACCTGCAGATAGAGCATGTCTAAAGCAGTGACAAGTCTACCCACATATAGAACATGTCTAAAGCAGTGACACGTCTACCCACAGATAGAGTGTGTCTAAAGAAGCAACACATCTACTCATAGATAGAACATGTCTAAAGCGGCGACAAGTATACCCACTGATAGAACGTTTCTAAAGCATCGATACATCTACCTACAGATAGAGTGTGTCTAAAGCGGCAACACATCTACCCGTAGATAGAGCGCGTCTAAAGTGACGACATGTCTACCTACAGATAGAGTGTGTCTAAAGCAGTGACACACCTACCCATAGATAGAACATGTTTAAAGTGGCAACATGTCTACCTATAGATAGAACATTTCCAAAATCGGTCGGTCATGCAGACTGTGAAACTTTCAAAGAGGTCCCTCGAGAACCCTTCAAAAGGAGAGGGGTCCACTCAAGGGATGCGTTGTTTGAAAAGTAAGGTCTAGTCAGGCTACCCCCAAGCTAGACGTGAAAGGGCCAATGGAATGAGCCTAGTCGGGCTACCCCCAGGCTAGATGTGAAAATTTTTATTTGTTACAAAGACTTTTGAAGAAAGGGTCCCTAAGAAATCCGTTGTGAAGAAGAAAGGGGGTCCGCTCAAGGGACACACAATTCAAAAGCAATTGTTCACCTTAGAGTAATTCGTCCTCAAGGAATTCAAAAGGAAGGTCATGCCCCCACATAAGGGGAAGTCAAAGCAGTTCCCACCTCAGAGGAAGGTCTTGAAGTCCTTTCTTTACAAACCCATGATGAAGGAAACATGTTCAGTTAGGGTTCCAAGTTGACAATGCAATCCTAAGGAAGAAATGTTGTAAATATTTTCAAGAAAAGATTTGTTGGCAACTAATTCATTTTTTGAAAACCGAAGTGCTAAAGAAGAGCGATGTCACACATAGGAGGGACAACTCAACCAAAGAAGAGAGAAAGATAAAGGGAAAGTGAAAGAGAAAAGGAAAATACAAACAGCGGACATAGGGGGATCTAGTTTAGCTGGGTAAGATATGTTTGAGCTCATATAGTAATAGGTAACCACAATGCAAGGAAAAAGATCATCAATCCTCAACTAGATCAAGAAGAATGCATGGAAGACAAAGTAAAAATAAAAAAATTGGGTCAACATGGAAAGGAAGCCTAAATGTTCCCAATGCTTTGCATTGTCCCCAATTTATTGAAAATCAAGCACAAACATGGAAGAATGATGCCACAAATAGAAGGTTTATGACACAAAAACCATTCCTATATCCAAGCAACGACAAGGGTGACGAAGGTCATCTAGGCATATATAGTACGAGTATGGGGGAACACATCACAAAACACACGCACACACACACAAGATCAAGAAGAGGGGCCTCCTCCTAACGTTGACTAGCCAAGAGGTCATTTGCATCCCAATCTAGATCCTCATAAGGGGAAGGAGGATGAGCTTGCAAGGGTGGAATGTTAAGAGGAGGAGCATTCGAGCCTCTCGCAAAAAGGGCCAAAAAAGAGGGCCCCTTGAGGTCCTCTCTGCCGAGTTCTTATGGAGTCAAGGTCAGCAATTTTATGAACATCACCAAAAGGGGTGAGACTTCGTCCACATAATTAAACATGCATCCTATGGGAGCATCATGCTTATTCTCAGCGGATAGTGCAGGTTGTGCCTGAGGTTCACTGTTAAGCTCACCAAATGACTCGGGAGCGGTGACGAACTCAAGGGAAGCTAGAACTGGTTTTGTCACAAGGACAAAACAAATCATCACAGGGCCACCTTGTGAAGAAGGTGGACTCCTCTTACGTCCTTCATTGCTAGAAGGACCAGACTTCGCCTCTTTCTGCATTGAAGGAAATGAACTCCCCAGAAATAAAGCTAGAGGCGCAGAGGAGGAGGAGGAAAGAACTACAATAGATACAACTGAAGTATTAACCATATCCACAAGCTTTGGGAAGGGCTAAATATTTGGGATGAACATCAGCAAAGGCAGCTCCGCTGAAGGAGCGATAAACACTTGTACCCATTTATGGTTAGGTGCGTTTGTGCTCGCAATGGAAGCTAGGAGTGGATCAGGCTGAAGTGAAATAGCAGGAAGGGAGGAAGGAGATGCTACATGATATCCTCAAACAGGAGCGGTCATTCCTTCCTCTTTTTGTTGTGAGGCAGCCTGCTCAGCCAAGAGAGCCTTTCGACGACATTTATGCTCACATGCAAGGTAGTTTCTACAACTCTTGGAGTTAGAAGCCGGAGCTTGCAAAGGGACGGGAGGTTCCTACTCGACCATAGGAACGTCCACTATGACTATTTCAGGTGGAGGAATGGGTTCTTATACAGGAGCAGGCTAAGGAGCAACAAGAGGAGTCGACTCGAGAGCCTCAGTAGTGGGCCTCTTTCTGATCACTACCTTAGGAGTAGGAGTAGGAAGAGGCCAGGATGATTAAGACAAAGACAACACTCCTCGAAGGATCTTCCTCGAATATTGAATGGGTCTAGGCTCCATCAACATAATAGGAAGCTCAAATGTAGGACACTTACGCTTTCACCAAGCGGGTACTGAAGGGTTTTGCAAATGAGCAGAACCTAATGGTACCATAGATGAGCAAGAAGAAGCATTTGACTGGGTAGGGGAAGAGGAAGGAGGATCACAAGACCACTTCTCTTCTTTCTTCTTTCGAGCCTTAGCGGCTTCACTATCAGCCTTCAAGCAAGCCCTATGTGAGATAGCATCAGATGAGGGAGGGTACCTTACCTTTGGCCTTATATACCATTTCTTATAATTTTGATATGTTTTATGCAAAAGGTCCACCCTAGGTGGAAACGGACCCATGGACATAGGCCATGGGTGATCCAAGGAGTAGCTACCATGTACAACCAGTGGTCTATAACCAGTGTCATGGATCATGTGCACGGAACCTCCGTGGATAAATTTTAAACATTTGTGCACGACAAAGGGTACCACGTTCATCGCTACCAACTAAGGGATACCCAATTTTACTCTAAAGAGTTTAGATCCTGGGAAGATATCAAACAGGAGATCCACAGACTTAGGTCCAACTAAGACCAATAGGACAATGCTACCCAAGGGGGTTACAAAAAGTCTGTCATGTGTGCGAATGAAACTCATAGAAGCATCATATCCATCCTTATGTAAAAAATTTATTATCATAATCTCCTCTATTATTGTGTTCACTTGCGAAGTCGAGTCAACCAGAACACCCACTACAATATTCCCATTGATCTATGTAGGAATGTAAAGAGGAGATGGTTCTTTGTTAAAGCCCATCGTCAAGTCCTGTGAAGTAAAGGTTATGTCAACACTACTATCCACAAGTTGCACAGAGGGGATGGGTTGATGTAGGAAGGAGGCCATTACACACACTAGACAATACTTTCATAGAATCCCCAATGGTTAATGTATAAGACAGTGACCCAATTAAGGTTTCGTCATGCAAAACTTTTGGATCCTTCCAACTACGTCAACTAAGGGTCGCAAGTTGGGTTGCAAGGCAACATCCTTACAACACTCACACCTAAAACACTCCTAGAGTACGAGGAGAGGAACTATCAGTATCACGGGGGGGAACCAAAATGGTTTACATTGGGTTCACCAAAAATGTAAGAGAGGGGGACCATCACATGCAAGACCCCAAGTCATGAAGGGTTAAGATGTGAGAGGTTGCCCTAACTTATCTTGGCTAAGTGCAGTGTTTAGGGTATGGAGATGAAAATAATGAAGATTATGGAATGCTATGACCACTCGTCAATCCCAAGTTTTAAGGTGGGGCTAGGCGAGTCAGTTTTTGAGTCCAACTCTACACCTCAGGAAGCTCTCTTCCCAAGGACTTTAGCATGGACCTCAGACAATAGCACGACATGTTGGTGTCTCAAAAGTGCATTGTAGTCTGTATGGTCAGGTTACAGCAGAGATAAGGTTGGACTCAATAAAATGACTAATAGCCTAGCTTAACAACTTCTAAGAGAACAAAACAATACCATAAAATATGAGAGATACAAACGGAGGTGATAAAATAGATATACCAAAGCTAAGGTGACGAAGACGATCTCGTAGAAGAGCCTATTCGTTAGCTAGCTCCACAAAGTGCGTCCACCTACACACAACAAGAGAGAAAATGTTGGGGGTTGTATAGGGGTCTGCCTCAGTCAGACCCCCATTTAGGTATTTCCACCACCACAGACAGCCAAAACAATGAGATAAAGAAGCAATGTAACAAAAGAAAAAACATTGCAAAACAGTACTATGCTACTCACCAAATGATAGAGGAGAGGAGAGGGAAGCTTACCACCTCCACCAAGAACACTCAAGGTTGCTTGGGGGAGAAATAAGAGAAACTCAAGCCTCTACAGTGAATGGTGTGGTCCCAAACGTGCTCTACCGAGTTGATGAAATGTGATATTGTTGTAATGGAATGCTTGGAATGCTTGGAAGTGAGTAAAAATGAGCTTGTGAGAGTGCAAGAATGAAGGCCTGATCTCTTGAAGAGTTGGAATGTAAGTTCAAGGAGTGAATATAAAGGAATGAGGGAAAAAATAGCCATATTCAGGTTAGTTAGCTGCAGGAGGTGTTACAACTTTGCTGCCAATGAGAAGAGTAACGCCTCTGCTGGCTTAGTCGTAGAAATCTACAGGGACATAAGCACGCCGCACGAATGTTTGCATGCAGCGAGGACGTCCCCAAAAGAAACGCCTCCACTGACACACAAAATAGGCTTCACGTGGACCACCAACAGCAGACTTAAATAAATGTAAGCCTCTGCCTTTGATTTTCTAGAGTGTATAAAGGAAAAAAGGGGAATTGCGTCTAAGGTGCAAATTCGCTCTTATATAGGCACACACCTAAATCTGCCAGCATTCCTCACGTGAAAATTTAATGCTTGTACTTTTTGTGGTTTGGTTATGGTAAATATTTAATGCGTGTACCTTTTCTGAAAATTATTTAACTTCAGCAGTACATAATTGGTCAAGTAAATTTGAATGCAATTTGCATCTGTTGTATTTTTTTTCATTCGAATTTGCGTCTGTTGTATTAACATACGATCACTACTAGTATTTATAAGTACAAGTAATAAACGTACGACTGCATTTTCCTATAAATAGGTGGAGGAGTTTGAGATTCAGTAAGCGAGGTAGATATAATCGGTTGTTATGTTGAGAATGGCGAGATCATTACTGACTATTTTAGTTGGGCTATGGCTTATCACTTGTTTTGTAGCAGCTAAAACAGAGCCTTATATGCCAGCCCTGTATGTGTTTGGAGACTCGTTGGCTAATGCAGGTAATAATAATTACATTCCAAACTATTCAGCCCGTGCAAACATCACCCCATATGGCGTCTCCTATTTCCCCAAGCCAACAGGTCATTGTAGCATTGGTTGCCTCGTTGTCGACTTCCTTGGTATAATTTCTTGTTACAGACTTGTGTGGTATAATTTCTTGTTTAAGACTTGTATGGCAATTTCTTGATACAGAATTGTATGGAATGATTTCTCGTTTCAAACTTGTATGGTATAGTTTCTTGTTTTCGACTGTATATAATGCATTGACTGTGGTTGCAGCCTCTTACTTGAGGCTCCCTTTCACCCCTCCTTATCTCCAGCCAAATGCGACTTTTACAACTGGGATTAATTTCGCATCAGGAGGTAGCGGTCTACTCGACACATTATTTCAGGTCTCTACCCTTTTCTTTTTCCAAAGAAACTTCCACAAATTACTAAAATGAATTTTCAACCCAAGCAATACTGAAAAGTGGGTATCAAATAGAGATATTTTTACGTAGACTTTGTACAAGCTGAGTTCTGGTGTCGCTTAGCTGAGTTTTTCTATTAAAAGTTTGTAATCAAAGCTACATGAATCATTAGATAATTCTTTACTCATTATATGAAATAATTTTTTTATTTATCGTTGTTTACTCATGATATGAAATATTTTTTTATTTATTGTTTCATTATTAATTTTAGTTATATGCATATAAGGTTATTTTTACATTTAAATGCTTAGGGTAAAAATTAGTCTTCAAAGTTCTCAGCAAAAATTATGATGGTTTATGCTTATAACTAATCTACTGCAACATTATGATAATCCAGTTGAAGCTGAACGACTGAAACTAGGCAAGTCTTTATTTATCATTGTAATTGGAGGCAACGACTTTGCCACCTATGCCAAAAACCCCACTACTCTACCACTAGATTTCATCAATCTGCTACGCTCCAAATTACGTGAATACATAAAAGTAAGTTTCAAATTCGTCAATCTACAAATTTTTTCCTATTGGTAACCCAAAAAATGTCTACCATTGCAGATACGAAGAATTAAGTCATTATTACCATGTAATTTGACAGAGGCTATACAATCACGGGGCAAGGAAATTCATTGTATTCAACATTCCACCTGTGGGATGTATTCCTATTGTCAGAGAGAACGTATACAAAAGTGAAAATGGAAAATGTTCGTGACCCTTTAACTTGATGGTTGAGCCATATAACGCTGGTTTCAGGTCATCTCTCACTCAGCTCGATGAAGAACTCGTTAATGTGACCATTATCCAAGTTAATGCTTATGATTTTCTAATGAACATTATCGATAATGGTGAAGCCTATGGTAAGCTGTTTTCATTAAAGAATCTATTATTTTTTATCAATTTCCTTCTTCATTTGGATTAGTGATTGTGTAATTGAAAAAGAGTCATGAATATATGCAAAATTTGGGTGTAGATTTTAAGAATACTACATCAGCATTCTGTGGACTGACTAAACAGTTTTGCAATGATCCAAGCACATATGTGTTCTGGGATGGAGGCCATGCACTGAAAAAGTTAATCGCATGATTTCAGAGCAGGTTTGGAGTGACGACACTTCTGTTGTGTATCCGTGTAATCTCTCTACACTGGTCTCAAGAGGAACTTGTCTGATTCGTAACGATGCACCAACCCTGTCCGAGATGTAGTTACTATTGTTTAATTTCTGGGACTGGTAGAATTCACAACCGAGTACTAAATATTTACGAATAAGTTGTGAAAAACTCATTAATATATTATTATAAATGACTTATTAATTTCCTGCATATAATGCGGGAGACTAATGTTTTTGTGTAATCAGTTTTAGCATTAGTTTACATTCGTAGCTGCATCACTTGAAACATTTGATAGACTTGCTAGGGGAAAGGACCTAGTAGTTGTGCACCATAACTTCGCGCTTTTAATTATCCTACGTGGAAATTTCAAATCACTCCCAATTTTTTACAGCAGCTTACTTGGCAAGTTCCCTGCTTATAACTAAGGTTTCAGGGCCACATCATCAAATATGATGCCACATCAGCATGCTTTTTATCAAGGTGTCCAAAAAGGCCTAAAAAAAAAGTGAGACCAATCCTTGTGAATTTACAGCATGTTTTATTGAGCGTTGATGTAGAATCATATGATTGGTTGCTTTTTAGATCAAAGGAATACATTTTGTTTAATTATGGGTAGTGATCATCAACACTAATAACTTTAAAGTCACAACTATTGGTCCAATATTGATAAAAATATTGGGCATTATATAAACAACTACTATCACAACTATTGAAACATGCTCAGGTACTAGGTCCTCTCCCCTACTTTATTTATTTTTAACTTTTGTAGATTTAAAACTTTGTTGAATAAGTGCTGATAAAAATGTCAGACTGTTGCTATTTTTGGCAGGGTATATCTCTATGGAGAAAAAATTGAGTCTAATCAGAAATCAAGGGATGTCTCTGCTCCATCAATGGTGGGAGCAGCCAGAGGAAAAGGGAGTTCTTTGCTAACAAATATCTAAATTTAATGCAAATATTGTCGCTTAGAATGACTAAGTTGAATTAGGATTTGTTTGCAAATATTTTTTTTGGCAATACTAATAACGATGATACCAGGGTATGTTATGAAACATAGTTTTCCAAGGGTTGAGGTATCTATTTTATAGAGTTATTTTCTGACATTAGGAAAATTCACTGTCAGCAATTTATCGTTGGAAAATTCACCAGAACCAATTCACCGTGGGAAAATTCACTGTCATGATAAATTCATCACAAGGCGGTGAATTTTCCAGCAGTGAATTGCTACTTTTTATTTGTAAATTGGAGATGATCAAAGTGCTAGAAAGGTGTTGCTTTGAAGATTTCTCACTAAACTTATAGCAATTGTTATTGGAATTTATCGAATAAATGTATAAATATGCTGCATATGTGTTAGTATGAATTTTATCAATTTATTTGATTTTAAGAGATGACAAATTAGTTTTAGTTGCACATTCAATTTGTAGGAATAAATTTATAAATATGTTGCATATGTGCTAGTTGAATTTTATCATGGTATTGGATCTAGGTTGGTTGTCACTTTATCATGGGATTGTTTAGATCAATGAGAACATTTTGAGAGTTATTTTTTTCACAAGATAGAAGATAGAGTCTATCATAGACTGAGTAGCATAAGAGTGATTGGCTGCTTTAGAAGCTCAAATGTGTTGAAATCTTTAGAAGAAGAAAAGAAATTAAGAAAGGATTATTTTCTATAATTGAAAGAAAGAGCCTTAAAGCACCAAATATTGATGCATACATCAATCAATGATGATTAATATCCTGATGTACATCAAAGAAAGATGTGTTTCTCGCAAAAGGAAAGAGAGATTTTAAAGCTAGATTGTAGAACTAATTGCCACTCATGTATTCATGTACGAATTTTTCTTAATGAATTTCACTTCCTCATTATATAACATTGTGTCATCTAGTCTCCATGGCAGTGATTTTCATTTTGATTTTAGCATTATATTCATCCCACAATCCACACGTCGCTAATGTATATCAATGCAAACCAAATAAAATCTATTAAATGAACTACCAAATCAAATATTTAAAGCACCATAATATGGATTCTTTCCTATGATCTCAACTTTGTTTCTTTATGTAAGCTTAAAATCTTCCTATGACTATAAAAGGCATTCTAGTGGAAATAATATAGGGATTCGAGGACAAATCAAACTATTTAAAGACTTATAATATGGCTAGACTATCTTATTATCCTAATCGTATTTATTAATGTAGGTTGAATTTCTTCTCTTCTAGTTCTTAAATGGCACATTTTCTTAGAAATAATATAGGTTTTTGAGACAACGATAGATGTATCATTACAAAAAATTTGTAAGAGCCAATAAAATTTCAAAATAGCATATTCATTTAGACTAATTCACAAGATCAACTGTCATAGGTGTTAGTCTAGCAAAAAATATGATATTATTAAAAAGTGTTGAAACATTCTATCTTGTAACCAAGGTTTGTATGGATGAGATTAATGTATTAGTAGATCAATTAGTAAAATTTAACTTGGATCTATTGAGTCATTTGGATACAATAGTGAATAAATTGTTAGTGCACTATCTATACAAGACACAAACAACTATATGCTTTATCTAAATAATGTAAAATCTCACAAATATAGTGAATTAACATAGTGACATGAAACATTTAAAAAAAAAAATTCAACACCATCTCATACACTAGAGGTTAGAGCTATTTTATTATAGGCACATTGATTTCATATCAATAGATGTGTAGAAGTTGAATTTGTTGTCTTATAATTCAGTTTAGTAAAAAATAATATTTCTAGGATATAATTGCGACATCCCTCACCATAAAAAGCTTAAAGACATCTATGAGATTTGAAAGAGAGTTTAAATGAAGAAGGAAAGACACTTTCAAAATGGTATTCATTGAAAGAACTCCTAGATCACAAAGATGATTTAATCAAGCACAAATATTGCATAAGCTCCTCTTATTTATTAGACATTCAAGGGTCTCCTTATAAAGGATAAATATCCAAGTATGAGGTGTATCAACACCTCTCTTGTCTATAAACTAGTTAGCTAGGAAAAATATCAAAAAAATATCTAGTCTATGTCAATGAGTCATACAACAATAAATGCCTAAGTAGGCTTAGGTCAACCTATGTGTAAGCAAGCATTAATGTATACATTGACACACCCCCTTAAGCATAACTTTGGTGGGAATGGAGAAAATGGGTCCCATCTCCTAGCCTAGTGAGGTACCCATGTACAAAGTAATCTCTCATGAAATGGAGAAAAGTAGAAAACCGTGTAAGAAAAAACTACCCTCTAAAAGAGAGAAAATATGCATGAAAATTATACTTGCGAAGAAGTACTACTTCTTTCACTAAGTGTAATATATGATTTCCTCCATAAGAGATAAAATGATAAAAGGTCTATGAGACCCCCCCATAATACATGTCCTGCTACATTAAAGTTGGATAGTTGACAGAGGATGCAAATGTAGTTCCAAGAACACTTCCCAATGTTCCTTCCCTTGGGAAGAAATGAAACTAGCTAAAGATGGAGGATATCTTCCCATGTGAGAAGATGTATATATGAACTTGAATAGAGTTGAAGCTCATCCAAGAATTATGATGATGGTGCCCATGATGTCTTTGAATATTGCTTAGGAATCTCCAATCCAATGCTGACATGTGACTAATACTAATGGAATGAATCAAGTATCATAGAAGATTCTATAATAGGGACCACAAGAACTATAGATGTATGGGAATAGCTAGAACCATAAGAATCTAATACTATCACTATAGAAGCCAATGTAGGTGAAGGAAGAGAAATCATATCTAAAGAAGACAAGGTTGATGCAACTTTACTGAAGTTTTCATCAAAAAGAAGACTAATGTCCTCAATGTGTGCTTCCATGTTAGTAATGCGGGACTCTATGAAAAGATATAAAATGTCGGGTAGATATGCATCCCAATCAGCAATGTTAGGAAGACTAATATCCTGTTGCAAAGGAGTGTTGGAAGCTCTCAAAGAAATGACTCTGAAATCTGATGAAGCGACAGGAGGAGGTGAAGGAATGAGGATTTCCTCTATGTCAATTGGAAGCTCTGTATCTAAATCATGATTCGGGATGTAAGTTGTGATCATAGTAGGATCATGCGGGAAGGGAGAAACATTGGAGTCTCCATGTATTTCCCAAATTTTGATCCATAATGCATGTGGACATTCAATATCCATGATGACATACAAAGAGTCATCTAGAATATGTAAACCAATTAATCCATGAATATGATCACAAATATTAAACCATTTATCCCTCTAAGATTTTTTACCTAGTTCAGGTATAAGTCCATACAAATATGACATGAGATTATGGAACCTGAGGTGTTTCAGGATGCCTTCACACCAAGACTTATAGTTTCTCATTGTTAGGTTAATTACAAAAAAGTGAGTTTCATATCCATTGATTACAAATAGGTTAATTCCTTAAGACAATAGAAAATCAACACACTAAGAGCCCCTCTAGAATAGATGATCCCCCTAGTTTTGGCACTTTACAAGTTAGTGCATGAATCTCTAATAATTTCCCTTGTGACAAATTTTAATGTTTTACCACATTTGGTCAAATAATTAATGTTTGTAGTGATAATTGATTAGATTTGCATAAATTGTGTTAAATGCAATCTATCAAAAGGAAACAATAAAAATGCAAGATAAGCAAAATAAGAAGGAAAAAACAATTACATGCAAAAATCAAACTAGACGCCTCTATCCAAAAATATATTGGAATTTCTTGGAGATGACACAACAAATAATTGAAGGCTACCACAGATCATGTTGCCTCTTTATACCAAGTTGATTCTCCTTTTGGAAATCAGCAACAACATCCAACGTAATGCGCTACTAGTGAATGGGATTCATGTGATATGAAGTCTTCACACCAAACTGAACCAAACATAGCTCTCAAACACCAAATTTATGCCCCCAACAATGCAATCAAGGCCTATGGACACCAAGCTTTCATGGAGTGGCATGAGTTTCTTCCAACTTTGAAATCATAGGTCAAGGTCTTCAAATCATGCCTTAAATTGCTGCACCATACCAGTCACATTGAAATCACCCCTCCAAAAACACAAGATCGCCCTCTTAATCAAGCGGACCTAGTCAAGGTCAATTTTCCAGCATATTGAGTCAACCTGAGCAAGGTCAATTTGCCAACATATTGAAATCATGGCCTGTAGAATGACTCATGGCCTTTGGGTGGGAAGATAGAGTAGCCTCCAAATGACCACATGGGGAGCAGAGATTAAGATGCCCAGAGAATGCACCAACAAAGGGTTTCAACTGGAGCAGAGTAAGAATAGGAGTCGACAATAATGCATTCATCAATGGCCTGAAAACCTCCTTGAATGGATCTAATACCATGAAAGAACTCTTGGATCATAGAGATGATTTAATCATGCACATATAATGCATAAGCTCCTCCTATTTATTAGATAGTCAAGGGTCTCCTTATAAAGGATAAATATCCAAGTATGAGGTGTATCAACACCTCTTCAGTCTATAAACTAGCTGGGAAAAATATTAGGAAAATATCTAGAAAATATCTAGTCTATGTCAATGAGTCATACAATAATAAATGCCTAATTAGGCTTAGGTCACCTTTTGTGTAAGCAAGCATTAATGTATACACTGACATTCATGAATCAAAAGGTGGTGAGTAATGAAACATGGGAAATGCAAATAAAAATCGGTGGGACACCATAGATATGATAAGTAGCAAAATTATCCATGAATTGAGCTAAGGAGAGGATGTTGGATAAAGTTCCAACCCTTGAATTTTAAGAACAATTCAAATGAGGAAGGTATATTTTAGTGGCTACAAGAGAGATATCTCCAATATCATCCTTAGATGAGTACTCTCCCTCATATTACCTTCTTTAACTAAGTATTTAGTTTTGAATCATTCATGCACCCCTCTTATTAGAGTTTGTGAAATAGTTAATGTTCTTTGTGCATGTTGTTTAAACTGTTATATCTGCACAAGGGTAGGGTAGAACAAGGTATATTTTATGGTGTAATTTGCAAGTTACTTAAGATTGTGTTGCACCAGTTTTTTAAGTTCTTTGGGCCATGCCATTAATGCAGGGTGGGATTTATGTGTTGTTCTCTTGGGCTAACATTGTCGTGTCATAAGCAATTGTTGGTTTGTTATAAAGTAGGTCTGATTTATGATTGTCAAAACACTTAAAGCTTATTGACGAGTCGCATTTCTGGCAACCCAAGGCTCATGTATTCTATAGGTACCTTTGAACATGTTTTTTCATGTCGCTATACTTCATTTTGAATTGCTTCATTCCCAGGTACATACTGGATCATTGGAAACTGCCAACTAAGTAGGGAGTCGAATTTACTCTTTTTCTTTTTGTTTTTAAGTCTTATCTTTGGTTTCAACTAGTTCGAAGAAAGCATTTTGAGTGACACTTTCTGTTTGTTCTATAACAGAAGATTCCAGAGTTGCTCGTGGGAAAGACTTGAGTTTATATAAGATAGAAAATACATGGAATTTTTTTAAAAATCACAATTAATGGTATG